>KV722401.1:0-135397 GCA_001687445.1 Obba rivulosa | reverse complement strand
AAGATTGAGCTGTCGTCGACTACCCAGACGGAGATCAACTTGCCCTTCATTGCCGGCGGCGAGGGCGGCCCGAAGCACATCAACTTCAAGCTCCTCCGCTCGCAGTTTGAGGGCCTCACCTCGGCCCTCATCCAGCGCACCATCGAGCCCTGCAAGAAGGCGCTTGCCGATGCGAGTGTCAAGGCGAACGAGGTCAACGAGGTCATCCTCGTCGGTGGCATGACCCGTATGCCGCGCGTCGTCGAGACCGTCAAGGCGATCTTCGGCCGCGAGCCCAGCAAGGGTGTCAACCCGGATGAAGCCGTCGCCATCGGCGCGGCTATCCAGGGTGGTGTCCTCGCCGGTAACGTCACGGACATCCTCCTTCTTGATGTCACTCTCCTGTCGCTCGGTATGTGCGGTGTCTTACGAAGCGACTGCATTCTTGCTGACCGCTCGTTCAGGTATCGAGACCCTCGGTGGCATCATGACCAAGCTCATCTCGCGAAACACCACCATCCCGACGAAGAAGTCGCAGACTTTCTCGACCGCGGCTGATGGCCAGACTGCTATCGAGGTCAAGGTCTTCCAGGGCGAGCGTGAGCTTGTCAGGGACAACAAGCTCCTCGGCAGCTTCAACCTCGTTGGTATTCCCCCCGCGCCGAAGGGTGTTCCTCAGATCGAGATTACCTTCGACATTGACGCTGGTACGTTGTCTTCGTGGTCGGTCTCATTATGACGTTGGTTGCTCACATGACGTTTTAGACGGTATCGTCCACGTCACCGCTAAGGACAAGGCCACCAATAAGGACCAGTCCATGACCATTGCGTCGTCGTCCGGCCTCAGCGACAAGGACATTGAGCGCATGGTTTCCGACGCCGAGCAGTACGCCGAGCAGGACAAGGAGCGCAAGACCGTCATCGAGGAGGCTAACAAGGCCGACTCTGTCTGCTCCGAGACTGAGAAGGCCATGGAGGAGTTCAAGGCCCAGCTCGACGCTGCTGAGCAGGAGAAGGTTGCCAAGCTCGTTGCCGAACTGCGCGAGATCGCCGTTAAGGGCCAGGCCGGCGACACTTCCATCAGCGTCGACGCCATCCGGGAGAAGATCAACGAGACCCAGAAGGCATCGCTCGGCCTCTTCCAGAAGGTGTACGAGAACCGCAATGCCCAGGAGAACGCGTCTGAGTCTGCCTCCGAGAAGAAGGATGAGGAGAAGGAGAAGAAGGACTAAGTCCCTTCTCGCCATAATCCATACTCACGTCCCTCCCCGCCCCCTCCGGCCGCTCTGGGCCCGCACTTTTTGATATCTAGCAGCTTCGATTAGACCTCCGAAAAGTACCCTCACGCACTTTATTGCTTCTATATTATGCATCTCGTCTCACGTATTGTACTTCAACGCTCGTCAACCCCCGCTCAGCATTGCTTTCTTACCTGTATATTGTCTTCAACTAGCCGGCAACAATGTATTCACATATGCACGTTTCACGTTATGCAGAGTGGGCTTGATTGCGTCAGTACATCCGTTACAGGGTGATATATAGCACAAGAACCAAGCCAAGAAATAGGCGGTGGGTATTACAGCTTTGGGGAGATTGTGTGTCTGGTCCCTTTCCCTGCGTCCTGCTGTGCGATGTATGCAAATTGGCCTATCAGAGGGAATAGTTTAACGTGTATGTACGCCTTCTCTGAGCTCGCCTGGCGTCGTGCATATCGGGCGGCGATGCCTTGAGAGATGACCGACAGCTATTAATTGCATCGTAAGTATGATCGGGTGCTTGTCCAACAGGATACCTACCCGGAAAAGCATCCAGCTGCGAGTAAAGACCATTTCTTTGATGGGGTACGGCTGTTTCGTCAGGTGGCAGTACTCACGCTCCAGGTCCTCGAGCTCTATCGGCACGTCCTTGGCGTTCTTGAAACCCGGCAGAGCGGACGACGCAGGAAATTCCTTCGGAAGTAGCAGAGCGTCCACTGCCCACGGTAGCGTCATATTCGCGAGGTCCGCCAGCTGACGAGTCGCGAGGTGTGAGCGGGTGCACAGCCGACATCTGCGCGCCGCGGACTCACCGGGCTGCCGAGCGTGCAGAGCTCCCAGTCGAGGATCCCGATCACGCGGTTCTCGGTCGAGTGGAAGACGAGGTTGTCGAGCTTGTAGTCGCCGTGCACGATGCGCAGCCCCGTCTTGCGCTCGTCTGGCAGGTGCGCCTCGTACCACGCGACGAGCTCCGCGTACCGCGGGATCTCGCCCGTGGGCTTCCCGCTCTCAACGTCCGTCGCCTGGGCCTGCGCGCGCGAGACGCGCGAAAGGGACTTGATCTGCCGCGGGAAGTAGGGCGTGTTGGGCCCGAAGTTGGAGAGGCCGATGGCGAATGGGTCGAGTGAGCCCAGCGCGGCGAGAGCGCGTACAGCAGACAGCCAGCTGTCCTGGCTTCAGTGAACCTTCTCAGGAAGTGAGAGGATCGGACTTGCCATTCTCGTCTTGTCTTTGGAGGCACTTCTGGCATTTTTGCATCCGTGAAGATGCGGCCATCGAGGAATTCCATGATGTAGAACGGTGTTCCAATCACCGCGCTGTCCTCGCACAGGTATATTGGAGTTGGGATGGGGACACGCCGCTCCGGGGATGTAGACGGGTTAATGTTGTGCTTGTGCAGCGCATCGAGGATAGTGTACTCTCGCTCTATCTGGTGCGCGGTGGTAGACAACAACTGCCCGGCGGGCTTCTTCCGCAGCACAAAGCGCTGTCCCCTGTCCAATGGTCAGTGTGCGAGGCTGTGTCAGAGGCGGACAGACGCACCTCGTGTCCGTCAGGAAGTAGGTCGGATTCGACTGAGCTCGTTCTTATCTCGTATCTCAAGTCGAACGCGACGACGCGACGTACCTGCCCGAACTTCATTCGCGGTCAGGAGCCACATCATACTTCAAAAGAGAACGATATTCACCTTAAATTGCTTGACATCTACCGGTCCTTTCACAACGTCCACATGAGACGCAAGGAACCTATTCAACTTGGCGACATCGATACTTGCTCGCACCTTGCCGTACTCGCCACCAATCCTCTTGGTCGCAGACATCCTGGCGGAACTGGTGGGTTCCGAGCAAGCAAGGAATGAATATATTGATGGACGGGTCCCATGATATCGACGCCTCCCCCAAGTCCCCGACAGCGTCTACTCCGGCTATTCACCCTTAGACGCGTACCGGTCAAGTGAATCCAAAACTCTTTGCTCACAGTACATATGTACAAAAGACGAGTCCATGTTACGATATCGGAACGCGGGGGATAAGCGTTCAAACGTATAAGTGAATCTCCAGACAGCCACTTGACTTCTCAACATACCGCTTTCTCGCGCTGCTGCTCCAGACACCTCCCTCCTCTTCCCGACGGGACTGCTTCTCGGCTAACAAGACGTCAAACATATACATCAGCTCCTAACCATCTATCTCACTCTTCATCACCATCATCGCGCTGTTCTTTGCTTGTGCTCGCCCTAATGGGAGGTCGATACAGAGCGTGGTATGAAACGAATCCATTAGCACCGCGTTTGGAAGAGCCTATGAGGAACAAGTTCATTCTACTCATAGTCTGCCGAGTCCCCAGGCAAACCTTGGTCGGATTATCCGAGAGGACAAGGAGGTCGTGCTTGATTAGGGCTTTCGCGGCTTCACCGTCACAATCCATACAAGGCGAAGTAAGGCGGTAGAGTTTATCAGCATCTATTATTCATGAAACAAGGAGTCTTGTGCTACAGGTTACAGAGGTGTAGAGTGTAATCGAAGAATGCGACATTGCATGAGCTCTATGGGTGCAATCAGGTGCACGTCCATGGACGGAAGATTTGAAGGGGATCTTATAGGGATCTTGGTGGACATTATGGAGCGTCCTCGCTGGCATTCTCTTGAGCTGGTCTACCTTCCCGATGCTGCGCTTCGTGAGGTTGTTCGTTATCACTGCCAGACCAGTCTGGAGACTCCTTCTGCTCCGCACCCGCAGGCGGCGATTTCTCGTTAATAGGCTCGGAATTGCCATCAGAAGTTGGCCTCGCTTCGGCATCGAGTTCCGCGCCTTCGTCTTCCACTTGTTCTGCAACTTCCTCTTCCTGGAACTCGAGTGGCAGCATGACCGCTCGGTCGATAGCCACTGGAAGACCTCGGTGTCGGCCTCGTAACATGACCGCACAGACAATGACCTTCGAGAGTGGCGTTAAGGCACCAGAAAAGGAGTAGTTGGCCTGCGAAAAGTGATTAATAGCGCACCTCACCTGCGCAAGCAGGTCAACGTACGTATGGCACGCCAAGACTAAGGCCGACGGTTCCGTAGGCTGAGACCAGCTCAAACACTGTGGGACAAAGTGAGCACAAGCAAAAAAGAATATGAAATTAGGACCCACGGATTGTGAAGATGCTGAACCATGTTTGTTTTGACGGATCATCGAGGCTGCCGCGCTGACGGACGACTGTCAATAATCGGTTATATCGAGTGCAGAAAGGGTGTGACCTCGACGATGCAAACAAGGAACAATGCAAAGCCCAGCCACCACATATCTGTGCATATTTCAGTCTAGGGCGGCTCACTCAGACAAAATGAACGGTAGCACACCAAATGACAATTGTTTGCGCATATGCATAGCCAGATATCGGCTCCAGACTGTAACGCGGCTACCAGTCGGGTTGAAACCCTCCTCGTCCATGGTCGACCCATCATCAAAGATCCCAAGCGATTTCTCTTCATATACGTTCGTGGAGCGCACGCTGTAAAATTGTCTCAGAACCAGAGACAGACTACGCTGGCTGATACTGACCTCATGGCGATAGGATCTGGAACCAGATGATTAGCGACAGTTTACATGTCAGAGAATGAATGACACTCACATACGCTGACGTACATCATGATCACATACAGCACCCTGTGACAGACCATCAGATTGTTCAACGAATATCTTGCGAATACACATACTTGACTGCTGGTGCAAGAGCCGAGAGCTGAACAGTAGCGAACCCAGAAGCACGAACTGCGGCAGCCTGCAGAAGGCCGATGATGATGCGGATGCCGATGGGTATCGACGTGATAGCACTGTTGCCTATGTCTAAAATGAGGAAGGAGATCCAGTCTGTGACACTGAAACGAGACGCATGTCAGTGAATCGTAACGTCTCCAGAGTAGCTCGTAAAACGTACTTAAGGCCTATCAAGACGGTCACTAGAAACCATGTCTGATGGGATGGAAAGAGGTATACAAAGCATCGGCGGGGGTGGTCTAGGAGAAAGTGTAGTGTCTCGTTGCTTCGTGATTCACGTGGGACTATTTGCGTAAGGAGCCAACTGCCATTCATGATTAGCTACGAAATAGGGACAATTCAATGGACATACACCAGAAGTCGTAGACTGTTTGCATAGGTGGATGTCGGTTGGTTAGCGAAATATGACAATGGCGATCCATTGTAACTCACAAAACAGGCTGTTGATGCGTTCAATCAAAAAGCTACCACTCCTAAGTTATAAAAAGGGCTTACAAAAGCAGTATTGCCGGCCAGAATAAGAATAATCATTATTACTATCATGGGATAAGCTTGTTGGAAAGGCACCATGGATTGGTCTTCGAGTGACAATCCGGTATTGGTGTAGGAAGATACGACTTGGAATCCGGAAAACCTGCGACAAAACATTGTGAGTGCTCGTCACATACGTAAAGTGGACGAGCGACCTACCACACGGGTGAGATTGGACGGTGTAGCGCAGGGGGTACGAAGTCGCCTGCCCATCGGGGAATGGACATGTACGGCGCAACGATGGCAAAGGCAAGAAGTTGAAGCAAGACATGATACTAGACATACATGAGTCCAGTTACTTGAGTAACAAGCCGATATCGTACTCACTCCGCCCACAATCCAAAGCAGCGAACTCAGAGCTCGATATTCAACTCCACCCAGTTCTTCGAGCTGCTCTGTCGTTAATCTATGGAACACGGAATTGGGCCCGACGACCGCCTCGAAGGAGATGTATGTCACAGGCCTGACACCCGCTTCGGTGGTACCGTGGTGCGACGCGAATGTGCGCGTGCGGGGCATCGTGACAGTCCGGGTCAACCTGCGCTGGAACTTCGGGAACAAGCGGCGGAAAAGGCTCGATATGATCTTTTGCGGCATTGGAAAGCCGCCGAAGCCCTCGTGCAGTGTACGCCGCGACCGGTACGTGTGAGCAGTCGATGTGTGCGGGATGGACATGGTCGGCCGACGGAAGGACCCTAGAGTGGAGTAAGTGCCGTGGATGGAGAAGAGGCTGAGGCCAAGATGACTCACTGCGATCGTCGGCGTCGTAGTCCATAGGCAGTGGATGCGCCTCGAAAGCTTCTCGCCCAGTATTGATTGGCTCGCGCGCTGGGTGTGGCGGTGGTGCAAACTCGATCGTGTGTGTTCGTGGCATCTGGGTTGATTTCGTCGGTGCGAGCGACTGCGAGTGGAGCAAAGGTCGCGGAGCTGTATGACCATATATATTGAGTTTAGACATGCGAATTGGCGGCGAGACATACCAGCAGGCGGTGTCAGATGGCGGGAGTCGTCGTAGGGGCTGTTGCATCGATCCCCTGGCTGCTGCGATGCATTCTCACCCCGCATACCAGGAGTGTTGGACACAGAGTCAGATCCTTCGCCCGCATCAGTATTGCGGGTCCCAGAGGCCTCCGAGAATGATAAGCGTCGCAGACGAGTGCGATTGGTCTGGACCGACGGGTTGCGATTGACGGAAGAGCCTTGCGCTACAGGTTGAGGCCGACCCTCGCTAATCAAGCCGCTGGGGTCCACCAGCTTCGGTGCGTCGTCCATCCTGCGAATCATATCTGGTCGAAGGCGGGCGCCTGTCGGACGGCCATGCTCACGCGTCGAGCTCGTGTTGCTTTCACTGGCCGCTTCAGAAACGCTCCCTCGATGGAGAACAATATCCAGCAACCGTCGCCACCATGGAACCGACTTCACCTGTATCGGGGGATGCGTCTTGTTTGCCAATCGATGAGCGAAATTACGCTCTCTGATGTGTTTGAATTTCTGCGCGAAGAAATTCCTCCTAATGTAGACCATGACCCAAGAGATGGACACCTGTACCGGAAACTTCAATTCTCATATGGGACGGCTGGCATGCGTTGATACGTACCGGGCTTCCCAAGAACATCTGAAGGAACAACAAAAATTGTTGAAACGGTGTAAGACCGCTCAGGTCGACAGTCGCCAGTCCGCATACAGTCATAGCGCTAACGCAGACGAAGAGACTGTCGATGTACGACACCGGATTTTCCCCATTGCTAGCGAAGAATATACCTGATATGATCAGAGGAGTGAACGTGCTGCAAGTATGATGTATCAATATGCAGTAGTCTGCGGGCTTGTAGCGATGATGGTCGAAGCATTAGGATCACAGAGATCGCCGCAATACCTGAGATCATAGAACGGCTTTCGTGTCTGATACCAAAAGCGGCCTGCGACGATCCCCCTCACACGACCGTTACGACAAGGAAAAGACACGTACAAGAACAGTATGTGGACGCGGAAGAAGTTGAGGTTGTCCCATATGTATTCCCAGACCTTGTGGCAGCGCCGGGAAAGGCGGCGGAAAGGCAGTGATGGCATCCACGAGACAAGCGCACGAATTATGACGTCTAAGAGGTGTTTTGCTGCGGGTTTGGGCGCAGGTCAAGCTGCTGTTATCCTCGAGGCCCGAAGTGTATCATGCGTAGAATCATGAAAAGTAGCTCAGCACTCGTATCGGATTTACACCTGAGATGGATTGTGAGATTGCGAACCTGTGCAGTCTCCTTCGCCCTCCTTTTGCCGGCTGACAGTTGGCGCCCACGGACGCCACCGCCAAACTCAGGTTGCAGCTCCGTTTACAACTCCGCACACCACAATGCAAAGTCGGAGCTGTCGGAGTCGGATCTGTGGCTGATCTAGACTCGAAGCTGCTGGACCCTCGTCTCGAAGTCGTTTCCATGAAATTCAGATCTGCCTATACATGCAGGAGTAAGTACAGGGGTCCAGTAATATCTGCGCTACTATGGCCGGTGAGCTTAGAACGCGATAGAAATGACAACATCTGTGAGTACTAGATATGCGTTCCCAATATATCGTTAATCACATAAATATACCAGTCCCAAGATTCTAACGTGTATGCAAATTAAATTAGCCCGGTGTGCATAGAAGAAGTATGCACTCCTCCGTGCATGATCTCCTCGTACGCTGGAGGTGCCTCGCCCGACTCGGTCTCCTGGCCCGCAATGAGCCTTTCAAACTGCACAGTACGTTCGAGGATGGTGTCAGTGCCCGCATGAACTGGTGTCATGACACCCGGACTGTGGTCCGGGCTCAAAGAGTCGGCAGAGAGCCCGGAGTGTAACCGATCAATGCGTCTCGGCGTTGCAGGGGAATGGGAAGGTAGGAGGTCGCCGTTCAGCTGCGGCATGGTCAAGGGATGAGGTGGTTGACTGGGTAGTGGCACGGCGATATCTTGGAGGGCACCGGAATATGGTGGGAGAGCTGTGAACTCGGGTTGGCAGAGGTACTGAATCAAGCATTCAATCAATAAGGAACACTACCACCCAGCAATAAGTACTCACAGATAGAAGATGGACTGGTGTCTGTACGACAATGTCAAACAACTTTCGCTTCCCTGTTTGCGGGTCTATTGCGGAGTCATCTCCTCGCTCGACCCGGAAGACAATCTTCAGCACATGAGACACGAAAATGTTGCTCCTTCGGTTTTTGTTCGTGAAGTGTAGTGGACCGTTCGCCTTTGGCAATTGCAGCTCTTGCCGAATGACCCACGGGCCAGGGCCCATCAGAGTCGATGCGTACTCCCCTAAATCGTCGTCTGGTCCGACAATTTCGATGAAAGGTGACTTGCGGAAGGCATCGGGGTCGTCGATGGAGAGGGGGAGAATCGGAGGACCGTCCTTATGGGATGATTTCAGAGAAAGTAGGGGTACTTTGATAATGGGATCTGAGCGGGCGACACGCTTGAATTGTGTGTAGTAATCCACTTTTTCTGTTCACAGAACCACATTCAGTCGACTCCATAGCGTGAGACCGTGCCAAGCTCACCTTCGATGACGACAGATACTCGGTAGATCTTCATCTTCGTCCAAGGCATAAAGGTGATACTAATGGGAATAGTGCCACCCACGACGAAGCTGCGCCCCGAAATCGTGATAAGGTACTGCATTTGCGTATCCCACTGTCTCTCAACAATGATGCTCTCCGTCTCCTCCGTGTCTTCTTCCGATGGGCAGGCGACAACCGTGATCTCTTGCATCGCGGAGAGCTTGGTCGTGAATGTTCCTGGTCGATGAGCATACGCCTTTAGTCGCCATATCACGGAACCGTATTCACATTGCATGGAGGGCGGCGAATTCGCAGGTATTGAGAACGATATTGGGTATGTGTAGACACCTACGACCGTTAAAGAGTTCAAAAATTATGGCTAGGTGTCAGAGCGGACCCACGTACCTTTCCGGAACTCTTTCCAGCCATCGCCGAACTCCTTGCTCTCCTCCACATCCAATCCCAGCGCCTCCCCGACTCGGCCAAGCGCTGATAGCTCCTTGTGGTGCAGCGCCTTGTCGTTCGCCTCTAATGTGCGTCCACGTGCCGATGCGACGCTGCGATCGCGGTCGCGACCTCGCGGGGGCGTGACATCCCCGCGTCTCTCGAGCATCGGGGAACGCGAGCGGACGCGATCCTTGACCGCGTCGAGCAGCGCGTTCGACACGCTCGCGAGGCTGAAGCGCTTGTGTTTGCGTCCCCGCAGGTCTTCAGCACTCGCACTCGTGCTCGCGCCTCGCTCAGCTCGGTCTGAGCTGCGCGAGGGGTCGCGCGCTCGCTCCGTGCCTGTCGAACCAGTGCTGCTACCGGGCAGGAACTCTGGCTCCTCGTCTAGACTCGGACGTGCGGAGAGCGTGAAGGCGTGATCATGATGGCCACGGAAGTTCGGATAGGTGGACTCAGTGAGGCGTGGCCGGGACTGCGAACGATCGCGGAAATCGGAGAGACCTTTCGGGGAAATCAGTTCGGGCCGGGGGAACACAGTAGATGTGACTCACTACTATGCTCGGTGTCGGGCCCGACAGAGGAGACGTGATCTAGATCCTCCGAGCTGTGCTGTGGTGACTCCTGCAGCGTACGCATGCGGTGCGAGAACGACGCGGTCGGACTAAGCGGATACTGTGGCGTCGATTCTGACGAGAGACCGGGAGAGTATGGAGGCGATGGCACTTGGTTGTTATTCTCGCGATGAGCAACAAAGTTACGCTGATAGTTCGTCTGGTCAACACTGAGATGCCTGCGTCCGCGACGTGTAGAAAACGGCGCGCGGTCGCGTCCCCGCGACTGCTCACGCTCACCGCGTGCGCCGTCAGCGCCACCATGAAGCTCACTCGAGTGATCCGAGTGGTCCTCATCGTCTGGATCGTGATCGAGGGACACGCCAGGTCCTACTGATACCGTGCGGCGTGAGGTGTTCGAGGGAGTAGAGCCGGCACGAAAATAGACGTATGATTGCGAATATATTTCGTGCTCTTCCGTGATCTCGATACGCCGCGCACCAACACCTTTGATGGATAGAAGTCAACATTCTGGCCCATGAAGACACTAGGGCCACCCAAGACGCACCTTCGGGCCAAGCTGTACTGGTCTTTCCTACTAGCTCTATCTCAATACTAGAGATACGGGTCGGCTTGACAAGGTGGAGGGTGAGCAGGCCTCGGACAAGGCCTGGCGGCGCATCTGGCTGCATATGACGCGCCCTTCCTGTGGCATCTCCAGCTCGCAGAAAGACGACGGGCTCCGTGAGACGAATCTGGAGCGTATTCTTGTGGTAGTGCTTCGAGTTCGGCATGGGAAGAGCACCAGAGCGTCTGGGGAGAGCAGCGGTCGCCTTCAGTCAGGCCTTCTCCTGCGCCTCTTCAGTGTTCCGATGAACCGTGCCGGTTCTGAGCAAATTTTGTGACAGAGGTCGTATGAAGAGAGGAACTCAAGATCCGGAGGACCCTGTTCTCCGCGCCTTCAGGTGTTAGCGATCACGTGCGTTCCGGATCAGAGACGCTCTAGACTTTTTCTTTTTCTTTTCTTTTACCGAGAAGTCGGTGCCCATACGTTGTTCTTGGAGCAAGTACTGAGCGGATGTGCTCTGTATCCCTAAGTTTTGCCATCTGTTCATCTCCCACTGCACAGGAGAATGATAGCAGCATACAGCTACAAGTAGACCTAGCCGGCCAGTTTCGCGACTGTGGCAGTACTTGAACGAACATTGTAAAATGAATACCTTCGTATCCACGTTGGTGGGCTCTAGCCTTGCAGATCATCGATATCATTGCGATGGGCTGGAGTCCACGCGGACTCAATGTTCAACGTTTAACAGCCTTCAACAGCCCACGATGACGCCGGCTAAGCGAAGATGCCTTGGCCTGCGATGCGGTTTCCCATATTTGGATCCCACGTGGTTGTGTTCATTTGAACGTTGAACAAACGCGCCGCCACTAGACTGCGCACCTTCAAATTCCACAGTTCTCCTTCATCTCCTGGCTTTCAAAATCCCGCTCAGGCCTGCATTCCAAGTGACTGGTCGTCTTTTGTTTGTTCATCATACGAACTTCATACGATCCCAGGCAATGTCCAGCGTATCCGCCGCCCACGCACAGAAAACCTCCGCAGAAAACAGTACTGCCATTGCCACTGAGGGCCCTTCTGCAGCGCGGGAACAGCCGCTTGTAATGCAAATCGTTGTCCGACGGGACCTTCTCGACGTCTGTCTCATGCTTTAGTAGTCATGGGGAGTGCTCGACTGACTTCCCTACCCCTTCAACGTCGGATACTAAAAACATTGGAACTTACGCGGGACCACTCCACGCTTTGAATACGCATGGGGTGTTCAGGCCGAAGGTTGGGGCGTGGGCCCGTTAATGGCCCAGGTTGCGCATGCGACTTCTGCTGTATGTATGTTTCATAATCGTCCCTGGTCAGCACGAAGTCGACATGTACATGTAACTGGGTTTATAATTAGGTTTTACACGAGACGCGTGAGCTACCTGCAACCCAAATGTACCTCTCAGATTTACAGAACATGCGAAAGGTACGCACATAACATTACCCGCGCATACAGCCACTTATGCATACGGCGGGCGCGCAGGTAGTCTTGCAGGTGGTTGCTCCTTCATGAAACTGAAAACTTTCGACTCATTGGGTGGAGTGACTGTCATTCATCTTTTGTACAGACTCCAGATAGGACAAGCATTGAACGACTCAGCGCGCTCCTCGCATCAGCCTCGCCGACCATTCCGCATCACCTCTGGATAGAGCAGCCAGAGAACGTACCCACGTGTCTCGCATTTGCCCCGAATACGCGCGAGAACAGAGTTAAGAAGGCACTGGACAAGACAAGCTGTCGCTTATGGAAGGGGTGAGATGTTCACGGACAGAATATCCACAATCAGAGTTGGCGGAGAGGGCTCATCGGTTGAGACTCGAGATGGGCAACGAGGGACCAGTACGCGAGTTGTTAAAAAGTAAAATGTGTCATTTCGGTACGTGAGGGAAGGAGCACTCACCGTCACACGCGGTATGCGTTCAGCGTCATCCGTATTCCTCCTTCCCGGTAGATGCGGTTAGCTGCTGTCGTCAAAACTTGGCGTCGTTGAAAAAATCGGATGCCCGTGTTGCACAGTATCCCACATTGCACGCATATATGCATCAACAGAGCGTACAGCTTAGCAATGACTATAGACGAACCCGAATTAGGATCCAAGAGAGCTATGAAAGACTGAAATATCGAGCATGGAAGTGTCGACATCTGTTGTCTGGATACGCGAGGTGATAGCTATGGCAGTTGAACATTGTGGACACTCCTCTAAAGTCGGCAATCTGAGTAGGCATCGATGACACCCACAGGGAAACGGATAGGGAACGGGAGAGGGGTAGCCGATAACTCGAGATCGTCACATCCAGCTGTGCTTATATACTGCTGACCCGGAGACAATAACTCCTTGTATGACGTGGAAGAAAGACAAGGGTGATGTCAGAGGGGAAGAGAAGACCATCAATGATGAGACACAGGATTGAAAGAAGACCTACTCGATATGGAAGGACTCTTTCCAATCCCGGAGAAGTGAGTGCACTCCATTTCCGTGATGCGATGCTCTGGGCGATATTGTGTGACCTGCTACTGCGATTTGCAATTCCACAATGTCAGACAGAACTTTGCGGCGGGGATCGATGTGCCGCTGGTACACAGTGCTGAGATACCAGGTCTACACGCATTATTCCGTGATTCGTCAGTAGGATTAATATTACTTAGAGATGTTGATGTCGAGTCACGTATATCAGGAGACTAATGCCACAATATACAACCGACACTGACGTACTGAGGATCAGAGCGATGTTCTAGACAATGTTACAGGATTGTTATTTATCCATATTCCTACACACACGATGGGTGAGTCCACCGGCGGATCCATGACAACAAGACAGTTCACACAGAGAGACGATTGAATGCAATGACGAGCACCCAGACGTCGAGTAATCAATACATCTCAAGACTCATCCCATCATGAATCTCGTAGTCCGCAAGTGTAATGTGATCCTTGTAAATCGTGTACCTGTGTAAGCAAGAGCCGCCGTCGGAGCCGCGAGTGGTCGAGTCAGAGTGCGTTCTGCAGGCTACCGGAGAGCGACGCACCATTTCTTTAGCTGAATCTTGGACGGGTCTGTACCGGTCTGTGCTGCAATGAGCTTCTTCAGATCGCCCACAGTGTCATCCGGGCTGCATTTCACGCGGACTGCAGGTGAAAGAAGATGTGTCAAATGCGAGTTCAATCAAGCGAAGACGGACGTGTGTACCTTTGCGCCCGAGACGGTCGTTTGCAATGACCTATCGTCCATCGTTTCCGCACATCCACAACATCGCAACGTTCGGGTAGTAAAGTGGAGCGTTTGAGAAGCATTTCCATGATTCAAAACAGGGTATGGAATGTACAAGGGTGACGCCACAGTTCAGATCAGACCCTGCAAGAGACCATTGACGAAGGGAGCGTACCTCAATAAGCGGCATGCTGAATTCAATTTGACACAAATGATATAGCTGGAGCGAGTAACAAATCAAGCACGCTGAAATACGCAACAAGAGACAGAGCCTTGAAGAAAACGTCTGTGATTCGCCCAAAAAGGAAGAACGGACAGGGCGCTAACAGTGCGGTGCCTTACGTAATACCATGTCATCACTGCACTCCGGTTTAGCTCCGGCGCAGTGAGTACTGGTACCGTAGTTGCTGGTTTCAGGGGAATCTGCCCAACAAGCTATTGGTGCTCTTGACAGAACTACTCCAGCACAGGAGCGCTGAGAACACAACACCCCTTTGATTCGAAGCAGTGCCATCCAAATGCACAGAACGGACTTCGTCTGCTCTACTGCTATGCGGTCCGAGTTTCACGGGGGCATGTCCAATCTATGATCTGCCTCCAGGTGCACCGATCATGCATCGCAGAATAACCGCACGTTGTACTTCCTCGGACGCCAGAAGCAGTGGCGGCACTACTTTGGAGCTGTACACGACTTCTCCCTGGGTGGTCGGAACTTCTTGTACCCTGCACATTACAACATCGCTACCCCAACTTGCCGCTCTGACACTTATTTACAGTGCACGAATGCTGACACTCTGACTCACGACTTGAACAACTTGATGACTTGATGAGCACGATGAACGGACATCAGACCAGCGGTACGCCGTCTTCACGAGCCTCAGCCTCTCCCTCATGGCGGCTCAGATCCCCCACAGGCAGACCAGTCTTGAGAGACACGTTGTATATGACCGAAGAGCCAGGATCCCTTACACATGCGGCGACTGCTCCTGTACAGTACCAGTGGCAGTCACCCATCACGCCGTCCATGGCAATGTTCCGCCAGCGGACAATGCCCTCGGATTTACCTTCGAATCCGAATATCGATCCTGCTCGAAAATGTGCGCCACAACTACCTCAACTAAAACAGGTGTCATGATGCCGACGTGACGTTGTGTAGGGACGCAGCAGGACCAGGACAAAACTGACGAGGAGGCGCGTCGGAGAATCATGAAGGAGCTCGAGAGGTCGTGGATGGACCGCCTGCAGCTGATCAGCGTCATCGTGCGTAGGGTTATTGTTGTAACAGCTGCCAAGGTGTACTCACTCTGTGTCCACGCATAGACAACGTTCTTCGCAGCGATCGAGGCGCAGCTTCTCGGGATAACAACCCCAGACCCAGGGACAGCCGCCGCCGAAAGTCGGATCGAGCAGACCGCAAACGCAACGCTCGCCGGCGCACTCGTCGTGCACGTCTTCGCAGGTAAGGCCCCCTCCTGACACCACCCATACCCGCACTTACCCCTCACCCAGCCATCCTCTCCTTCCTCGCCGCGTTCTTCCTCATCCGCTACCGCCTCAGGGAGGTTACACGGGAGGAGGTCAAGATCGAGTCGGGCATCACGCCCATCTCCTCGCACTCGCAGCTCGCAGACGGCGCCAAGACGTCCGGCGCAATCTGGTCCTCGCGCCCGCAGCTTGAGGCAGTCGGCCCATTCCGCCGCGGCACCCCGCCGACGCATCTTCTCGACCACTGCCACACGCTCTGCATGTGGCTCGCCGCGGTCGGCTTCGTGCTCGCGATGGCGGGCGTGCTGTGCTTCGCGTGGGCGCGCCTCCCCCGGAGCGGGAGCATCTTTGCGAGCGTGTGCATGGGTATCTGTTGTGTTGCGGGCGTGACTGGGGTGTTATTTGTGAAGCATTGAGTCAGACGCGGGGATGGCGCATCCCTCTTGTATTATGCTTTTGTTGCTGTCGATTGCTGGAGGACACAGCTGTTGCTGAGCCCCTCCTAATATGCGTGTGCCCCTGTCTTGCACGAATCATGTAGTGTATACCTCATAGTCTATACCCTCGATAATCATTGCTTTATACCATAATTGCATGTACGTTTGAACTTGTTCTTGCAAGCACCCGGTCAGGAAGGCTTCAGAGAGAGCGTGCGGCTAGCACAAAAAACAGTTAGGCCATTAGTCAGGGTATACAGTGCTGTCATAAAGGTATCAACCCGAAAGATGTTTCTCTCTAGTTCGGATAGGGCTGGAACCGCGTGTAATATTGCTTCGTTTGTGACTCGACCATTTCTTGCGTGGTCTCTGGAAGATCCTCCACAATCTGGCCTGAGAAGACTTTGGGTCACTCCAAAGGTAAAACGCATACATGCTGGATTAAACTCACCCGGGTTCCCTGCAAAGAGCGTCAACGCAGGCACGACCGTGTTTGGAGGAATGATTGTATCGTCTGCGATTTTTGCGCAGTCTTTGATGATGACAAATTTTCCCTGTGCCACAGATGAAGTCCCAGAGAGATGGAGCTGAAGTAGGGCCACTTACTATGATACAGTTCTTCCCAATCTCCACGTAGTTCCCAATCGTCGCCGCCTCGACAATCGTGTTGGCACCTATATGTACATTGTCGCCAATCTTCATTGGATAGTAGTTGAACACTCCACGGTAAGTCTTGTATGGCGGGCTATCCGTACGTTCCACCGTTAGCGCGATAGTTGCCACCTTGACTGGAGCGCATACCGCAAGATACACCCTTCCCCGATGAGACAATACCGCCCAAGCGAAATCACGACCGCATGTCCGGGACCTGTTCGTCGGAGGTCTCCACGGATGATTGCATTGCTCGAGATGATCGTCTTCCCGCCGAGGATGATGTTCTGCGGTCCTGAGATGGCGGCGCGCCGCGAGACCTTGTTCCCCGTGTCCTAACGGATCCAGCGTGCTATGTCGGCGTTGTTGGCAGCATGGGGGATGGGGCTCACTGTCTCGATATACTCCCCCCGCTGGTAATAGACTGGGGTGTTCATGACGGAAACATGCAGGGCGGCGCGCTCGTGATGGTGGCGGGGAGCAAGTAAGTGGCGGAGCGCGACGCGGTCGTGATCGCGTCTTTCTGGGTCCACCATGCTCGCTGCTCGCCTTTTCTTCAGACCTTCACGAACACATCTCTCGGCCGCCGCAGTGCCATCTGCACGGCAGTCGTTGACTGTAGCTGCGCGACAATGGCCACATTTTGCCAGTGCGGCGGCTCGCCCGGCTCCCCCACCCTCGTGCTTCCTCTCGCGACGGACCGCTTCGACGGCGGTGCCCTCAAATGACACGCCGAAAGAAAACACGCCAGAAAAGCCATCCGAGCAAGCTGCCCAACGAGCAGGCCCATCCGAGCAGCCCTACCATGGCCCGCTCACGGCGACCTTCCGCCGCCTCAAGATCTTCTCTCTATCCTCGCTCACTCTGTCCTTTGTCATGTCGCCGCTACTCTTCGTTCTCGAGACCACCTCCGCCATGCCCCTCGTCGCCCGCACTGCGCTGGTGGCGATCGCGCTCGGCTCGAGCGGTGTCTCCACGGCGCTCATCGCATGGTGCGGCGGGCCGTACGTCACGACGCTGCGCTGGCTTCCGCAAGAGGGCGCGAGTGCGGGCACCCCCGCGCTCGAGCTCACGACGCTGACACTCGCGCTGCACCTGCGCATCACGCGCGTGTACGACAGCGCGTTCCTCGTCCCGACGAGCAGGCCGTTTGCTACCTGGGAGCTCGCGGAGGCGTTCAAGCTGTCACCTGCGGAGGTCGAGGTGGGCCGGCGGGACAAGACGCTGCCCCGAGAAGAGACGGTCGCGGAGACGATGGACAAGGATGGTGGCGTTGTGGGGAGATGGATCGTACGGTGGGATGAGGAGGGTACGGGGACCTGCCGGGAGGTGGGCAAGATCAATCGGTACGTCGAGACTACTTGTGCAGGTGACTATGTGCTAAAGTGCAATTGATCACTCTGTTAGATACTTCAATGTCCACCAAGAGCTCCTGGATAGGCCTCTCCGATGATGTTTGAACGTCTCCACATACTCCATCCTTCTGGCATGCCGCACCACCAACCCATCTCCGCAGATGATTCACAGCCCAAAAGCTCGATTTGCGGCACTGCCCATGGGCACACCTTCACTCTTACACAAACATTGTTGCTTACTGATTGTATGCTATGACTTGGGACCACTGAACAATCCTCATGAGGTACTTGCTATGAACCAAGGATCCACCTGACAGTCCATCATGCATCAAACATTTAGGCGCGTACTACCAGTGAATATTGCACCAGCTGTACAGAAGGGAGCTGCACAACAACCGTGGCGGGAAGGAGGTCCAAGATCGTCCGACCTTGTAGTCTCCTCCATCTCGTTTGAACATCATACGAATGCACAGTCACCTTAAATGCATTCCGTCCTGGCGACTCGGATCTCCTACGAGGAACCATTCAATTCCATGCCCTATGTGTCCAATTTCGTTCTGAGCATGTTTGACACTCTTTATATATCTTTGCATACTGGATCTAAACGCTCTCAGGTCGGGAAATCTGGCCTCCTGCCTACTCAAACTGCCGACCGCTTCCGGATTCCAGATGGAATCGCACACGGTGGAAGGACAACGATTGGGGGAATGTATCGCTGTGTTGCCAGCCGCATCGTGCGATCTCAGCCTCACGTATCAGGCTTTGGGCTGTATTCCGTCGACCAGAAGCATTGCCTAGCATGTAGCATTGGCATGTTGAACGCTCGAGACCCCGGCGGAACGCTGCGGGTATACTAGCGTGCGCTGCGAGCGTGAGGGAAGCGTAACGAATACCTTCCCGGGCTCCTTTTGCTTACTGTGCTTAATCTTATCTGTGACGCCATGTCAGCTTGTCTCGAGACATGAGTGACTTCAGTCTATGGCAGGCAGACTCAGCAATGCTCGAAGTCTCGCAGGAACGAAAATGACATCGCATCTAAATTCTGGAGCGTAATGTCGGAGCTCTCGCGATTATCATGCGGTATGGTGCGATACTAGAGTTACATACTGATGCAGGCAACCATCGCAGGTGCGTGGAATAATAACAAGAATGCGAATGAGACATGACGGGAAGAAGAAAGACCAATAAAACATACGAAGACACAGCAGCAAAAGCAAAACGAATGTCTATGAGAGCAGCGAGAGGAGCTTGTCACCATCCATCGACTTGCTCGCAAGTCGAGCGCGCAGCTCCTCGTCCTCGTGGAGGTGCGCACCCTTCATCATGATCGCCATCAGGTCGAATGCCTTCGGAGCGTCAATCGCAATGTCGTCGAGCAGCTCTGCTATGGGGGTAAAGCCTTCCTCAAACGACGAGGGGGAGCAAAGATCCTTCGAAACAGCACGATCGAAGAGGTTCGCCACGAGCTGTGCATCGGCCTCCTTCGACTCAATGGCCGACGTCACCAGCTTTTCGACCAAACGCGCCCGATGTTGCGAGGGAAGCTTGGTGAAGTACACCTCGGCTTCGTCCAAATCCCGGATACTGAAGAACTCCTTCGAATCCTCCTTTATACGGGTGTTCGCTTCCTCCTCAGTCATCGACGGTTCTGACGGCTCCACCTCGTCATCCGAGGCAGCCTCAGACGCCGCAGGGGTAGAGTCAGCCTTCTGCTCGTCCGGCTTGGGCAGCGTCCGGGGGAGAAGGTTAAGCTTCCTGCGCTGAGGAGCAATTTCGGGTGCTCCTTGGGATCCAAGGTCAACGCTCGCCTTGCGGCTCGGCGGCCGGCTCGCCCTCGGTGCTGCGGCGGCCTCAGCGACCGCCTCAGGATTGTCTCGCAGTGCCGAGAACATGTTCGTCGAGCCAGCACGGGGGATCGATGTCGAGTCCCGCTTACCCTTGTCCTTGGCAGAGAAGACGCTGCTGGGGCCGAAGGTCATGCTGGTGGTCTTGTTGATCTTGCCGAAGTTGGACAAGTCGCCAGCCTTGGGAGGAGGCCTTGCTGCAGGTCCGCCAGCGACGGCCCAGCCGTCCGGTCCGATTTGATGCTCACCCCGTTCACCGCCGCGTCGCGAACCACCACGAGACATGGGAACGTTGCGCTGGTTGATTTCTGCCGCGGCAGCCTTCTCCTTTGCAGCCTGACAATTGACAGTCAGCATCTCGAATGGTATCAAGTGAAATCTGGCGTACTTGTTCATGGACCGCTGCAATCGTCGTCGGAGCAGCCACTGCATTACGCGGTATCCAGTTGCGCTCCCGCAATTCAATCAAATCCTACGAGTAAATGGTAAGAGTAATGACTGGCATCAACTCTCCGCTTGGCGTACCTGTAGCATGAACTGCATTCGGGAGTTGACGTTGTTGCTCTTCGCCATGTCCTTCATGCGCGAGAAGTACACATCCATGTGCGCACGCGCCTTCGGCGTGTCAAGAAGCTTCCCAACGGTCGCCAGCAGCTTGCACAAGCTCTCGATCTCCTCCTCTTCGGGGTTCTCGACGTTGCCCAGCAGCTTCTTGACACATTCGTGCATGATACGCTCCGTAAGCATCTGCAGCTTGAAGAGCTCGCCGATGAACTTGATGAGACCGAGACCTTGGCGCTTCGCCTTCTGGGCAGCGTAGTATTCCTCCGAATAGAGAGCGGCCTCCTCCTCGTTGTTCTTCTCCGCCTCAGCCTTTGCGGCTTCGTCCTCAGTGGCCTTCAGCTTGGCAGCGGCAGCAGTCGCTTCCTTCGCCACCCAGCCGCGCTCGAAGTCCTCCTGACAACGGTTGAGCAGGTACTTCCGGAAGAGTTGACCGCCTGCGATGGGCTTGCCCTCAGTGTTCTTGATCCCCTCATCTTGGACCTTCGGACTGATCTGCTCCATCATCTTGCGACACAGACGCGCATACATCTCGGACCACGTCGCCTCGTCCGTGGCCTTCTCGAACACAAGCCGAATAACCTGGATGAGCGTGCGTCCATCCTTCTCGTTCTCCGACTTGTTTGCCCACTGAATGATCTGGTCCGAGATCGAATCGAACCGTTCCATTGTGAGCTTGTTCAGCAACCCGCGGACCTTGCGGTCGACTATCTCCGGCGTGTCCTCCGATATCGCCTGCTTCTTACCCAGGCTCGAAGGCTGCCAGCGATTAGCCGACAACTCAAGTGGAGCGACAGGCTCGAGAAGCATGCCCGGCTGCATGCTGGGTGCATTGAACGAAGGCGCACTAGGCTTGTTCGTATCACCGCGCTTCTCCCCGCGCTTGCTTCGTGTGCGGTTGCTGCCCATAGGATGACCACCAGGACCACCCTGGCTTGACGAGCGCGTCATCGGTGCCGGTCGGCCGCCAAACGGTATGGGAGCACCTCCCATTGATGCAGATCGGTTCGCCATTGCGAAGCGCTCCTCGCTACTTCTTGCGGCAGGCGCAGAGAACTGACCCATATTGAATCCCGGTTTGCCGAAGCCAGAGATACCGAGGCCAACAGGGCCACCACGGGCAGTGGATTGAGGAGGGGGCATGGTGGCGGAGGAAGAGCGACGCCCTGAGCCGCCGCGACTCATGGGATAGTTGGTGTCGACCGGCTCGAGACCGATGGCGTCGAGCGGTGGAAGGGAATCTGGCTTCTCCTTGCAGATGGCCATGAATTGAAGGAGGAAGTCTCGGTCATACCTGAGTAAAAGGATGAGAAATGGGACAATAGACGAACTATCATAACCTACCTGAACTTGCCCTGCTTCGCATTCACGTTAAGCTCAACCTTCGGGCTCCTGATGCCCTCGGGATATTGCACGCTGCCGAGATCCTCGATGATACGCGCGGTCGCCAGAGCGGAGGGGAGCGGAGCCGAGATGGGCTGCTTCGTGCCAGAGAGGTCGAGCGGACCAGGCCGTTTCCTAGGCACGTCGGGAGTGGATATAGCAGTGTCGATGCGCAGCGACCCTTTGTCCTGCGACTTGTCTTCCTCCTTCGGTGTCTCGTCAGCGGTCTCGGATACCTGCTCGACCGTCTCCTTCTCCTCAACCTCAACTTCGCCCTCCTCCCGCTCGGCCTTAGCCTTCTCAAGCTCCTCTGCGCTGGTCTTCGCCTTCTCCTCTGCCTCTCGCACCACCCGCTCTTCCTCCTCTTTCCTCCTCCGCTCCTCTTCCTCCTTTTGCACACGTTGCCGCTCCTCTTCCTCCTTCCTCGCGCGCTCCTTCTCCTCCTCCGCCTTCCGCACCCGTTCCGCCTCCTCTTCCTTGCGCTTTCGCTCCCGCTCCTCCTCCTCCTTGAGCTTCTGCTCCTCTTCCTTCTTCTTGCGCTCGGCGTTCTCCTTCTCCTTCCTTGCGCGCTCCTCGGCCTCGCGCTTCGTCCTCTCTTCCGCCTCCTTCTTCTCCCGCTCGCGTGCCTTCTCCTGGGGATTCTCTATCCGCACAGTGACCGGTCTCCGTGCGGGGGACTCAACGACTGTCGGAGATGGCGCCGCCGATGACTTGTCTTTCTTGAACTCCTCAAGATTGAGCGTCTCACCCGACTGTGTCTTGATGATCACAGGCGTTTGCGGTGGTTTCCGGGGCACGAAGGACGATGCCGTCGAGCTTAGTCGACTGGCGCCGCCAGGTCCGCTGAGAGAAGATGGCGTTGATGGGGGTGATGAAACGCTGCTCAGGCTCGCAGTGTGTGTATGTGGCGACGGAGTGTGTGGTGGGTGTCCGGTGCTGGGGATAGAAGGAGCAAGAATCGGTGTGGAAGGTGCATGTAGAGGCGGCGGCTGATGGCGGGGGGACATGGGCATGCCAGGATGCGCCGACCCAGGTGGGCCTGGCGGCTGGTGATGTTGTGGCGGCACTTGCGGCGCGACTTGCCATGCCACAGGAGAATACATGTAGCCCTCGACGGGCATCCCAGGGTAGCCTGGGGGGGCGTACTGCACACCGTCCGTCAGCGCTTCGTCAGCAGACAGTTTTCAAGACATACGTAGTATCCAGGCCATCCCTGGACCTGCATTGGCGCATGCGGCGGCATGCCCCCAGGCTGCCCCGGGTGCACACGAGGACTCTGCATCCCCGCCGGAATACCGCCAGGTCCTCCAGGCCCGCCCGACGGCCGCCCATTCACGTTCGTCCCGTTCGCCATCGCTCGCCCATATACCGGCGACCGCGGCGCCCCTCCTGCGCTCCCCCCCGGCCCATTGTGTTGTCCCCGCATCCCATTTGGCACGAATGGCGTGAAGCCCTGCGCGCCTAGCTGCGAAGGCTGTGACCCATGTGGCGGCGGTGCGCCCTGTCCCTGCCCCATCCCGCTCGACCCTGATGATGTCCCAGGCAGCGCTGACGGCCGGGTCGACGGTGACGCGACGTCCGTCGGCGCAGGTGACGACGCAGTCGATGCGGGCCCGCTACTGCTAGGTCCCTGGAAAAGCTTTTTGATGTCTGGCTTTGCCATCTTCAGCGGCGCCGATGTCGAGGCCGACGCCATATCGGTTTTTGATGTGGATGCACTTGAAGATGCGGAGGGTGTAGGGACAGAGACAGAGGCCGGCGGCTTCCCGTTCTGCGCAGAGGCCGAGACCGGTGCCGCCGCCACGGAGCCGAACGTCTTCACTCCTTCCGTCTTGATGGGTGCGGGCGCTGCTGCAGGCGACGACGATATCGGAGCGTTCACATCGTCTATTGATCCGAATGTCACTGATCCTAAGGCGATACCGAGCGGCGCTCTGGTTAGAACTGACAAACTGACAGTCCTGAGATGGTCTACTGGGGATACGTACCTGATTTTACGGTGCTAGTGGGGCTCCGGGCTCCTGCAACACCATCCTTAAACGACACGCCCTGGCCTAGCGCACTGGGCCGTCTCGAATGAGTCGGAGCTGCAGGTGCATTTGCATTCGGAGCAGGAGATTGCGACCGGGAGGTGGGTGCTGTAGTTGTCTGCGGCGGGCCCCTCGCCCAAGCTGACTTTTGCGGTAGCTGGGTCGGATTCCTTGGTGCTGATACAGTAGCAGATTTGCTCATTCTATAGGACAACGTGTAATACAATCGTGAATTCCAGTAGGTTTCCAGGGAAGCAAACTACGCACGAATTCTTACGATTGCGCGGCGATGGTTGATAAGTGGTCGTGCTTTCGCGTGAAGGTCGGTCTTGAAAGATGACCTGCCTGCAGGCGAACGAATGGTCGCGAGAGGTTAGATGGAAAGAAACACAGAAAAGCGGATGCTGAGAAACAGCAATCCGTATGTGTCTGTCCTGGTGGTGGACGGAGTGCAACAGCCTGCAAGCCGTCCCACCGAAAAATCAGCCCCCCGAAGCGGCAGGACCCTGGACACCGTGGGGTATTACATGCAAATACATGTATTTATTCGATTTATTCGGAATAGATCACTAATCCTGAGTCCGGCGACCGATATCGTCTGACTGCTTATAGATCCTGAAGGCCTGATCCTTCGAACGAAAAACGCTATTGTTGTGGCTATCACGAAACTGTGACATAGGTGGTGCAAAAGAGAGGTTGTAGATAGACTGACCATTGAGCATGATTTGCAAGATCAGAGTGGTGGCTGGGTTACGGTTACGAAATGATACGACATCTCTCGAGGAACACAGCTCCCACATACAGGGAACTGAGGTGCCGGAGGCCTTCAAGGACAAGGATAATACTCATAGCAATGAACAAATCAGTAAACTAATAGTGATCCATTGATGTTAAGGAAGCGTCAAGCTGCTGCTTGGATTGCACCAGGCCAATATTAAACAGAGCAATGAACTTGCTACTGGGCTGACCATTCCGACCGACATATATTCCTCACATATAGAGCCAGTTTCCCCTGTGAGAAAGCTGCACCAGATGTATATATAATCATCAATCATGAAGTGTTGAACCATCATGCATCATGATTTCAACCACCGGGACATCACTTGGCTCAACTTCTTGGGTTTCGCTTTGTGAGAGGTTAAGAACATAAGTCCGGGTCTGGCCAAGCACCGCATAATAATGTAGAGCAATGGCCCCGCAATTCCAAGAATTCATAAGCATACATGAACCACATCAGTGTAACAGCACAAGCCCTGACAGAGAGTGGGCAGGAGTCCAGGACCTACTATTCAGAGACGGACAGGCAGTTCCCCGGCCATCAACTATAATAAACCGCGTCGCTCAGTTGGGTGCGAGGAGTGTCATCATTACATGATTCCCTCAACCGAGCAACTTGAATTTCCAACGGTCGGATGTAAAGCGGACAGCGGGCAGCGAGCCAGAATTAGCGGTAAACACGCGAAGGACACTGAGTAAAAGGACGACGACAATACCGCGTCAGACTAGCATCGAGCCCAAGGCGCAGGGGGCGTCTGGAGGAAAAAAAAGGTGACGTCAACCCTCGTAAGCGAACGACAAGAGGCTCCCGACGCGTGACGTAACCCGCGTCAAGTTCAATGTCTGCGACGCGTCTCGCAGCCTCAAAATTATTTACGACTCAACTCCTCGTAGTCTAACATGGTATAAGAACATTTCTACTAGATAACACAAGCGGAAGTGCTCGTGGTATACGCAAGCACACATATAGATCCGCCGGTCCGCAGCGCCACTACATCTTCGCCTTCACCTCTCTCAGCCGTGCGTGCTGCATACTCTCGTCTATGTACAATTGGATGAGCACAGTCAATCGATACGAGCTTTGACCATGACGTACAGTTTGAATTGTAGAGTCTATCGCCAGGAACAGCGACAATATGTGCAGAGAGCGACGATGCGTCGACCATCGATGGCACGACCTCGGCGATGGTGCGTGCGCCGATGAGCCTCATGTTCATCTCAAATTCGTCCTGCATGCACGTGCACACAACGGGCCGGGCAATGTATCGGTTGGAGAAGATAAAGGTCAATGTCATCAGCGATAAGAAGAATAGATGGCACGCACGTGCAGGATCTGGAGTGCCTTATCGACGCCTTCCTGGCCGTACGACGAGAACGCGTACAAGAATGGTCGACCGACGCCAACTGTTCACAACTTGATCAACGCCGGATAGAAATGTAGAAGCTATTGTTGAGCATACCTGCAGTGGCGCCAAGAGCGACAGCCTTGAGAACATCGGTCGCACGGCGAACGCCACCGTCGACGAAAAGCTGGAATTTCTCATTCGGGAAAGACAACCCCCGACGGGCACTGAGCTCGTGGACAACCTCATGCAGGATTTCGAGGCCCGAGCGTGCAAAGTCGAGCTGACGGCCACCATGATTTGAGAGTACGACGCCAGCAAGACCGCAATCGTATGCTTCGAGTGCATCCTGAGAAACATGTCAGAGAGAACAAAAGGACAATTAAGGTTACCCCACGTACCTCCCAGCATTGGACACCCTTCAGAATTAGCGGCACTGTATTACCTCCATATAGCTAGTGTGTCCGCGGATCTTGAATAGGGACTCACTCTTAGTAATTGACTGGAACCAAGGGATGTCCTTCCAGTCAAGGCCGGGGTCAATGAATGACTGGTTGATAACACCATGAGATGGTGTGAAAAAAAGTATGTGTATGCGTCAAACTCACGCTAATAGCTCGTGCTGCACCTTGCGAGCGATCTACACGGTCCTGCTGCTGATTCTCTGTGACCTCCGCTGGGTCTTCTGCCTCGAACTTCATGCGCATGTCCTTCAGAAGGTATAGGTTCAGTTGAAATCCTTTGAAGCATGCTATATGCGTAATCGAACCTTCTCGCGACGTCCGAGTTGTGGTGCATCGACAGTGATAAACAAACCCTTGATCCCGCGCTGCTCAGCATGTTGTACCAGCTTCTTTGTGATTGCACGATCCTTGTTGACGTATCTGCAAAGAAAAGGTCAATATATGCACTCTGAACGGAGAGGCAAGTCGATACATGCGCAATGAATAGAAAATAAGAGCATATAACATTACGGTGCAAGGGAAAGGTCTATATATCATGATGCAAAGAAACAAGCATATATGCGCCACGATACGAACAGAAAGTCCACATATGTCCCGGAATGCAGACGTAAGGCCGTTATATGCTACATGTCGACCAGAAGGGTCGAAACATGCGTGATTGATCACACGAAGGGTCGATATGTCCGTATTGAAAGAAGAAAAAGTCGTTATGTGCGCCACGCTGCGAAGAGAAGGCGCATATACGCGCCGGGGTGTACAAAAACGCTGATGTATGCGTCATCACGCACAGAAGGGGTAACACATGTGTCGTGGCTCCAAGGAATGATTGAAATGAATCATAGGGTCAAGAAAGGTGAATATATGCATCATGTAGTATCCAAATCATTGATGCATGCGCCTTCGAGCAAATACGGAGGTAAATATATGTGCGACAGAAAGCGTCTATGGTTCATGCCAAAGGAAATAGACGGGGGACGTACAACTGGAGGAACTGCACTTGACCTGGCTTTGTCGCATCGACAATGTCGTCGAATGAACAGGATGCCAGTGTGGGTATCTGATTATCGGGTGTTAGACACTGAAACAGAGGCACGATTGAGAGCGTCCACACCATCTGGATAACGCCGTGCTTTGCTGCAGCCCGAGTCAGATTCAGCTCACCATCTGGGTGTCCCAGTTTTCCCAGAGCGGTCGCGGTCTGAAAGAGCGTTATGGGCATATCTTTCAAGCTAGAAAACAACCTACGATGTACATGGGCATGCTGGATGCATGACCCAAGATTTTCGTCGAGTAATCAACCGTGGTCACATCCCGCAGAATGCGTGGTCGGAACCACACTCTGGCCAAGTGCGAGGTAAATTCAGGCATATATAGTCATTGCTCGCTGAATATGTACGAACCTGTGATACGCAGCATGATTCTCCCGAATTGTAATCTCGTCATCTGCAGCGGAGCTATAGTATGCCCATGCTTTCTCTGGCATCACCACTTTCGCGATTGCCTATAAATTTCATGTTCATTTGTCCGATATCATGAATGTACGAGACACTTACCTCAAAGTCATGCAGATTGAGGATCTCCGACAGCGGTGGTCGCTTGCTCATGCGTTCCATACGTGCCTTCTCCTCATCACTAACCTCGACCTTCACCTTCAAAACGCTCTCCGGGTCAACGCTGCCCAAGCTGCTGCGAGTTCATAAGTTGTTCCTGAACTTGAAATGAGGCCACATACTGTTTCTCCGGCGGCAAGTTATCCGTGATGGCATTGGGCGGGTGGATGGGGTCATACTCCGCCCTAAAATCATTGAGAACGTCTGTCAGAAAGGTGTGAAATTAGACTCACGTAGCATCTTTTCCAGCATACTTCAAAATGATCCTCGACCCGCCTGGCATGCCGCTCACCCATTAACATACCCCAGCGATAATGACAACACAAAACATACCGGGATGGTCTAGGGATGTATGGTCAAAACAGTCTGGTACACGCGCGTATAATTATGACTGACCATCCAAAAAATCCGTGACATCATACACCTTGCCTGCAGTAAAGAGGGACGTCAGCAGCCGTCCACAGATACGTGTTGATGTAGAGTAGAATATGATGATCCTCCTCGTGTATTGAGTGGGGGTTGCTCGTTCATTGCTACCCAGGCAAGGTCCTCAAACACACTTACCGTGTACGATAATCCAGCAGCTCTCCCTGGAGCTGTGCTGTGCAACCTCCTGGCCCGAAAGCACTTTGCTCGTCGGTGCAGACATCTTGAATTCCGAAAGCCGGAAGAAATGCGACTTGCACGAGCTAGAAGGAAAGTCGAGATAGATAAGATGCGGAGAGCCATGTTATGAACGCCAGTTCTCCGTCCCGCACCGCCGGGCCAGCGGCGCGGAGACGGACGCCCGACATGCCGCCGAGGTGCAAGGGCCAGATATGGCAACTCTGCATGTTCGTAGCCAATCAGCGGGCTTGTTTTACTTTGTCAAGGGGCAGATCGGAGCATCAAAAGATCGATTCTCTATGGACAGACAGGTATGGAATAGTATATGGAAAATGCCGGAATTTAATGTGTGTGTGCATGCGGCCACTGGTACAGAAATGAACCATGATGAGAAAACCGGGTGCCTTGGACACTCCTCTAACTTACAACCCTCGATGCAATACAAGAGTTACAAGGTGCCTTTAATGGTCTCGATGCTTTTAAACGACCTCGAAGGCCTTGCCACCGGCCCGAGCGTCGAGCTGAACAACATCGTCCAAGCCTGTAATCGCGTGATAAGTGTCTGTACGCGGAACGCAGAAGAGGCAAAAACATACCCATAACCTCGAAGAACGCCTTGGGGTCCATACCCTTTGCAGACGAAAAGTCCGTGCCGGTCTTCTTGAGGGACTGCATCGCCGCACGGATACCATGCACGGCTGCGACGCAGGACACGAGGGAGAAGACTGTCACAATGATTAACACAGGATGGAAAGCGAAGTCACACAATAGACGTACTGATGATCTTGGCACCCATGTTCTCGGCCTCTTGGCACGTGAACGAGGGTGTCAGGCCACCCGAAATGACGTTGACGAGGACCTGGATGGAACGATGTGATTAAACTGGTAGTCAATGTGCGGTTGGGGACTTACCGGCTTCGGCTCCAAGGCAGCAACCGTCGACTTCAGGAGCTCGGCGGTGCGAACACCCTCAATGAAGCAAACGTCGGCCCCGGCGTCAGCGGCGAGTTTGAGGCGGATGATGGCCTCCTCCATTCCCAAGACCTGCGCCGAGTCTGTGCGGCCGATGATAACCTGCAGACATCGCTGCGATGAGCTCACCAGTTTTGAGAGAACGGATAAATGCTCACGAAGTCAGAACCTCCAGGGATGGAGTCGCGCGCGATGACAGCGGCCCGGATGCGAGTGAGGAACTCCTCGCGGGAGACGACTTGCTTGCCAAGCAAGTGACCGCAGCGCTTCGTCTGCACCTGGTCCTCAATGTGAAGGCCAGCAACACCTGCGCGCGCGTACTGTGTGACAGTGCGGGCGACCATCGCAGGACCACCGAACCCGGTGTCTGCATCGGCGATAACAGGGACCGAGGGATTCAGGCTGCAGACCATCTGCGCGCTCTGAACGAAGTCGTTTAGGGTCGCGATGGCGAGATCAGGCATGCCAAGGCGGGATGCAGTGGTAGCAGCACCGCTGGAACGGCGCAAGTCAGCCTCGAAGATTCGCGGAATCTATTACCTCAACGTACCTCTGGTACATGCAATCAAATCCAGCTTCCAAGGCACAGCGAGCGCTGATACCGTCGCAGATACCGGGCGCTACCTAGAGCAGCTATCAGTTACTGCATTGTTACTCCATGTCAAAATGGATACGTACAACAATGCCCGGGCGGGCCAACATCTGGCGAAGACGCGTCGCAGGGTTCCAAGAGAGGGGTCCTTCGAGGTAGTTTTTGGGGTCGAGACGTGGGTTATAGTAGACACCCGGGGCAGGAGCAGCGAAACCATGGTCAATGGGCATGGAATCGGTGGGAGACGACGGCTCAGTCTCGACAGACTGATGCGTCTCAATGGGTGCAGAAATCTGAGTAGTCTCAGTCTCGCGGAAGTAATCGAGGCCCGGCATTGTACAAGGTATGAAGGGAAATAAAGATATGAGAGGAGAGGTTTGCTGGGGAACTTGAAGAGCTGAGGGGCTGGGGAGACACTACAGGCGTCGCACGTCTTAAATACCGTACCGTACCACTCAAATTGAGCAAACTTGGCTAATCTCCAGCGCTCACCCTTTCACTCTGAATGCGGAAACATACAATGACTTGGCATAGGATCACATAGGATGACACATTCGCATGGGCAGGTTCTTCCATCCGATGGGACGATGAGCGTCTTGCGGAGTCTGTCATGTACCAAACGGACAAACGTGGGAGCTGAAGCGGACGTAAAGAAAGAGGGCGCTTGGGTCTTCGGTAGGTACACAGCGCCGAGCCAACAGCCTCGGACCAGAGCATGAGACTTCCTTTTCACAGCAGTCCGCTGTAGTGGAGCGAACTTGGCGACGCGCCCCCACGGCGGTGCGCGCAATGCCAAAATATGCTGCGCCCGAACTACACGCCAAGTGCTGCGCCGTGACCGGTGGGGCTCGCGAACAAAGTCGCTGGTAGATGCACTGCCTCCCGCGACGATTGTCCAGTCGATCTGCCAAAAAAAAGAGCGTGACATCGGGCAATTTGGCTGAACGGGCATAGTGCGGCCTCAAAAGAGTCGGACGTGCCAAGCATAACGCCGCCGTTGTAAACGGTACCGAGCACCATCGGAATCCCTGCGCGGTCAAAGGAAGCAGGGCACCCGGGAGTCGGAGGTTATAGAGTCCAGGCCTTCGAGAGCACAGTGCAGAGCAAGGAACTATCAGAGACTAGTATCAGGGACACGGCGTGATGTGGTTCATCTTCGTGGCTTCCAGATAACCTCCAGAAGCTGGTGTACCACAAGGAAGTAGACGGCGTTAAAAGATAAGATGGGGAGATTGTTATCTGATTAGATTAGATGGGAACGGACGTGCGCCTCCCGCTTGCGTATGCATCGTCCTGCACACGCAGTCTTTCAGATTCCTCATCTCGCTTTTGGACAACCACGACTATCGTGGGTGCAAATATCAATGTGATGACAAGTTTTCTATCGTCCACGACTTCTGCGCAGCCAGGCGTGTCTTAGTGTTTGATAGATTTCTCTGTTCGCAGCGGCGTTCTCAAACCGACATCCAGAGGCACGGGCGAGTCGCTAGCTCGTCTTTTCACATACCGCAGTCATAGTCGCACGTCACTTGACGTCGTTCGACACGATGCATTGACTCGGGTCAACGTGGCTTGCGCATGCATTACGCCCCCATGGGTCGCAGTGGGACCAAGTTGCGCGAGGAATCCGCGCGCAGCAGCGGAACTGAAAGCTTCTCTCTCTGGGCAACCCCGACGCTCCCATGTCGATAGCGGAAAGCACTGGCAGCTGTGAAACCCGTACCCAGGCTCACAGACAATTACCGATATTCACTGGGTGACTCGAGGCGGGTATTTCCGTAGTCTTTAGTCGAGTCCTTCGAAAGTTAATCAGCAGTGGCAGCAATCACCAGCATTCCTATGCTTCCTATTACCCAGCCCTTGATGCGAGCTAACATTACTCTGTCATATGATTCTTGGAGGTGGCAGGCACCTCTCGCGCGCGTTCAGAGGTGTGTAGACCAATTGAATCTGATGGAACATCCTCCTGAGCCTTCCTCTACAGCGACCGGGCAGAAGTCCTTCTACATGTGGAAACCAATGGATATCCGAAAGATTTGCCTTTGAAATTCAGGGCGATTGCGCTGTTCAGAGGGGCGCTTCTGTTGTACCACCGCCTCAGCCGATCTAACACCGTGGCGGACAACTGCGCGCCGCTCCGCACGCTCCAGCCTAGACTTGTATCGAGCTCAGCGGAATGCATTGTTCATGGTACCGCTATCTACCCGAGAGGAGCGGGCTCCGCACATCCCGCCCGGCACATTGAAAAGACCGGGAGTACTGGTGAACCACGCCGTAGTTTCCAGCCCGACGCCCCCAAAATATTCCCAGCATGTCCGACATACGTGTTCTCACAGGCCCCGAGGTTGCTGCGCACGCTAGCCGCGAGAGCTGCTGGATTATCGTGCATGGCAAGCATCGTGATCTGTTTCTCATCATCGTCGCTGACAAATTCCTGTGGAACAGGAAAAGTCTACGACGTGACAGATTTCTTGGATGGTACGACTTTATGCCGTTATCTCACCCAAATGTTGTTATTGACATTCTCGTAGAGCACCCCGGAGGCAGCAAGATTATCCTCAAGTATGCAGGCAAGGATGCGACGTACGTTTCGCACTAGTATTACACTCCCGTCAATAGCTCACCGTCCGGTGCCACAGCGAGGCATACGAGCCGATCCATCCTCCGGATGCCATTACAACCAATCTTCCGCCCGAGAAACAGTCAGCCACTAGCTTCCGGTACCATCTGAAACGCCTACTAATTCAAATAATCTTTCCACTTCCATAGTCTCGGCACCATAGATGCGAGCACTATCGCGAAAGTCGTCAAGGAGGTCACCGAGGACGAGAAGCGTAGATTGGTGCTCATGGATGCCCGCCCGCCTCTCGACAATATTTTAAATATGCATGACTTCGAGGTGTGCTCTAAAGTCCGGGCTTCCATTCATTGTCTGACACTCGCCCGCGAACGCAGACCGTGGCCAAGACGGTGCTACCGGACAAGGCTTGGGTATGTTGTAATTCCGCGCGTGTCCTCAACTCGGTTCAAGGTTGGATTTTCATTGCTGGGCCTAGGCATACTATTCGTCAGGTTCTGACGACGAAATCACTCTGCGCGAGAATCGCTCTGCTTACCAACGGTAGCTCACTTCGTGCGAAGCGCATATGCCAAGCCGGATGACTGACGGTGCGCTTATTGCAGAGTTTGGTTCCGACCACGTATTCTGCGGGATGTCTCTAGTGTTGATTGGTCTACGACTATTCTTGGACAGAAGTCGACCCTGCCGGTCTACATTGTAAGTCTACTCCGTATTATGGAAGCTGTCCGACAGCCGACCTCACATTCCGACAGTCAGCAACAGCACTCGGGAAACTTGGTCACCCAGAGGGCGAGCTCTGTCTCACGCGGGCCGCAGCCGAGCACGGCGTCATTCAGATGGTCAATTTGGTGGTTGTCTTCCCAATACTGGCTGACCGGCCGGTCTAGATAGCGACTCTGGCTTCCTGTTCCTTCGACGAGATCGTCGACGCCGCCACACCCGAACAGCCACTCTTTCTGCAGCTGTCAGTATTTCCGATGTCTCCGGTCCGATTTGCGCTGACAGTAGTCGGCGTGCCGCGGTGCCACTGACATGAAACGCCAGGTATGTGAACCGCGACCGGGAGATCACGCGTAAGTACGTGCAGCATGCCGAGGCCCGGGGCGTCAAGGCACTGTTCATCACGGTCGACGCGCCACAGCTCGGGCGCCGCGAGAAGGATATGCGCATGAAGTTCGTCGACGACGGTGCTGGCGCAGAGGTCCAGAAGGGCCAGGATGTGAAGAAGGATCAGGGTGTTGCCCGGGCCATCAGCGTACGGCCTGCACATTCCGCTTCTGCCCAACCTCAGCTCACTCGTGTCTTTGCTAGTCCTTCATTGACCCCAGCCTCTCCTGGAAGGATATCCCGTGGTTCCAGAGCATCACCAAGAGTAAGCGACTTTTCATACCGTCTTTGCACGGTCAGTGACGCAGACGATCTTTCCTCCCAGTGCCCATCATCCTCAAGGGTATTGCTACCGCCGAGGACGCGGTCCTTGCGTACGAGGCGGGAGTGCAGGGCATCGTGCTCTCTAACCACGGCGGTCGGCAGCTCGACACTGCGCGCTCGGGGCTCGAGATCCTCGTGGAGGTCATCGCGGCGCTCAAGGCGCGCGGGTATTACCCTTCGCCTAGATTCGAGATCTTCGTCGACGGCGGCGTACGCCGTGCGAGCGACGTGCTCAAGGCGCTCGCACTCGGTGCAACGGCTGTCGGCGTTGGTCGCCCGTTCCTATATGCCTTCTGCGCATATGGCCAGGAGGGAGTTGAGAAGGCCATCCAGATATTCAGGGTGAGTAGTCCGGGGGAACCGATGGAAATGAGGCCAGTGACTGATTGCGATGAACAGGATGAGTTTGAGATGAACATGCGCTTGCTCGGCGCGAGGACGATCAACGAGCTCGTCCCTGAGATGGTCGATGCCAGCACTCTTACCGCACATAACGTGTTGGTTCCCTCGGACAATCTTTTCAATGCTACATGTAGGTCACTCCTGATACGCCCGCGCAAATAACAAATACTGATGCATCCCAGATCAACCGCTGGCTCTGGCCAAGTTCAAGGAGAGCAAGCTGTGAGAGTGCACGAGTACTATGTTACTTGTCTGATATACCCGAACTTTACCGATCTCTGACGAGTAACGCTCCGTTCGTCCTGTGATAGATCCATGTACTTATATGTTAGCATTCGTGAGATTTTCATCCGCTTTCACCTCTGGTTGATTGGCGACAATCCCACCGGGGAAATGGCAGTCCACGCACGTCTGATGCTGCAGCAGTACCGTGAATTGTGTCAGCCTCCACAAGGAATCTTAGCCCTACCTTCTAGCACGGAGCCGGGTGTCTGCATTCTATCACTGCTTGAGTACGGTCATCTTGCGTTACTGCTGAGCCTCTTCGGCGATGTTTGCGCGATGAAGGCGTCTCCTGAAATTGTACACCACACTACATGCACTAGGAACGGCGTGGTGGCGACGGCATGCTTCAAGTTTCGCCCTTGCTCTGTCCTCGTGGCTCGGCGGCGGATGACCCAAGCTTCCAGTTGGACGCTAGTTGTACGCCAGGATCCTGGCACGAAGCTAGCGCCCAGCAAATGTAGTGCTCCTGCAGCCTGCGGGGCGCCACGAGCATCGTATCGCCATCATGGGTACGAACGCCATGCTGAAAAATTCACTGGTATGCTAGGCCTCGGATGGGACAAAGCAGACGATACGATCTAGAGGTGGGATGCGATAACTGCAAAGCAACATGAAGGAAATAAATACACAGATCCAGTAATGTTATGGGCTACTAATCTTCACTATAGCAAGATATCAGTTTCCGAGCATAAGGTACATTGTCTGGGTACTCACTCTGACGTTTCCCGCCGAAGAAACAAATCAATGGCTGCCGAGAATGCGGCGAAAGCCAATCCACCGCCAAATGCCGCCCTAGGTCCTGCGTTCCGCGCGAGGATACCACCAGTGACAAAGCCAGCCGCGATGGGATTCACCATATCGTTGCGTGCGCGGTACTAACCGTGAGATGTAAGTGAACAGAAGCTCCCGAAACAGGGTAGGCTATGTGGTACTCACGGATTCAATCACACATTCAATGCCTGCAAACAGCGCGCCAACTTTCCCAAAGCCCTTCCCACTCCGCCACATCCCTCGCCCCATCTCCTTGAATATCTCGGACGCTTTCTGGCGTGTGTTGAGGTTCTGGCGCAGCAGGGGGTCCTCGTACGCGAACGAGGAACTCATGAGCGAGAAAAACGCGCCAATTGCGAAACCTATCGGTCATAAATGTCTTCTAAAAGATGTTCTGACTGCGCACAGAGTAATCGGAATGTAGACGAACCTCCGCCGCCAGCAAATATACTCTTCGTAGCGCATGACTCCATACCGATGGACATCCAGTCCTGGTACTTCTTCGCTTGCATGAGCTGCTCGCGATCCTCATCGGTGAGACCTGGGGGAAGTGGCTCCTTCCCCGCAGGGAAGATGGGGGCGACCAGAGGAGGAGAGTTCATGTCGGCCTAGTGTTTCGAGTGTGGCCGGCCAACACTGGTGCGCTCCAGGAGGTCTTGCGCAGAAATTTGGAAAGCGCGCTCCCCTTACGTAACACTTCAGACAGGCGCCCTCAGTAGACGAATACGTTCCTTTCTCCTCTCCAACGTCGAGTTTAACTTGCGTGCAAGTAGGTTCGAGGAAATGGAACCACCTGTTCGACAAACTCACGCTCGTCGCGACGATGACGGTGCGATTCGAGCCACCGACAGCGATGCCGCCCTCGCGCGACTCTCTGCAGTGTCGAAGCACTACCTCTCCGATCCGTTCATCAAGTCTTTCGTATCGCGTCCGCATCTGCAGCAGCCACGGCCGCCTTTGATCAATATCGGAACATATGTGCGGTCGGAGGGACTCGATGCGCTCGTTGACCAATGGCTGGAACTCGCCCAAGCAGACGGCACTCAAGCGCAGGTTGTGAGCCTCGGTGCAGGCAGCGACACGCGCTTCTGGCGCATTGCGGTGCGTCGCTTGGATGAGAAACGACCGGGAGCTTGATGCTCATGCGGGGGTGCAGACAGACGGGGCCGCGCCGTGATGCCTTGCGCGCGTACGTCGAGCTCGACTTTGCGGAGAACACAATTAAGAAGGCGATGGCGATCCGGAAGAGCAAGGAGCTTAGTGCTGTGCTAGGACCCCCGGAGAATGTCACCCTCGGTATGCCGTCTTGTAATACATCCATGACGATATTGAAGCCTGATTGTATCCAGCGGGTGGTGGGACGACTCTTCACTCACCCATTTACCACCTGCTCCCTGCCGATCTCCGGCTCCCACCTTCCGAGGTCCTCACACCTCTCCTGAGTACTCCTACTCCCGGCTCATCAGAGCCGCTTCTCTCCCCATCCCATCCGACACTACTATTATTCGAGTGCGTGCTCGTGTACATGGCTCCCGCGGCTTCGTCGAGACTCGTGCAGTGGTTTACGGGCTACTTCGAGAGCGGCGTGCTCGGCGGGCTCATCTATGAGATGTACGGTCTGGAAGATAACTTTGGTAACGTTATGAAGGACAATCTCAGAGTGAGCTTTACGGCGATCTTCGTGTGACTATATGTCTAAGGCTGATGACCAGGCACGCGGCATTTCGCTCCCCGGCGTAGAACCCTTCACAACATTTGCATCTGTACAAAGCCGTTTCGCGCAGTACGGTTTCGTGACCTCACACGCACTATCCCTGCGCGAAATTCGAAGGTCGTACATCAGCCCCGCCGAACGAGAAAGGTCAGTTCTCTTTCACTTCTGCATTCAACCATACTTATGATCTGTGTAGGATATCTCAGCTAGAAATGCTTGACGAGATCGAGGAACTTGAGCTCGTCCTTGAGCACTACGCGATTTCGTGGGGCGTCCAGCTGCCTCAGAACAAGGATACACTCAAGGCGAGATGGGATACATGGGGCCTTGTACCATATGGTCCTGCAAAGGGTGTATGATTAACCAGGATGGAATGTATGCATGGTAATAACGTGTACGATATCATTCATATGAAGAGACATACGCCACAAGGCTTCCTGCTTGATGGATTGCGTCCCATGAACGATTGGCACAGCACTCACTCCGATTATGTACCTATGTGCTCGAGAGCAGCCATCTATGGTAGACAGTCGGGCGAGCTCCTCGTTTGTGACAAACAATTATCACACAGACGAGGTACAGTGTTCCGAGATACTGAGTCATAAGTTACGATTAACCAGCAACGATACTTGTGTAGCAATGGACGATGCAGCGACTCATGGTTTGGGCTATGGCTCGTCTGTGGAGATCTCTGACGTCTGGGAAGCATGCCAAAATCAGCCATTACAACTTCGACTTCAGTTCCCTCAGCCGTGCGTGCTGCATGCTCTCGTCTGAAGCGGTAAAGACGAATTAATGACGACATTTCCTCAAGAATTCTGTAAAGGTTAACTCACAATTCGCACTGTACAGCCTATCGTCCGGTACGGCAACAATATGCGAGTGGATCGATGACGCGTCGACCATCTCCGGAACGAGATCTTTGATCGTCCGGGCACCCAAGAGTCGCATGTTCATCTCGAACTCATCCTGCAATACCTCATCAGCATCAATACGCTAAGTCAGGGCGCATATAACGCACATGTAGAATCTGCATCGCCCTCTCGACACCAGGTTGCCCATACGCAGACGCGTACAGGAATGGACGGCCAAGGCCAACTGCATGCAACGAGTATGCTGAGTCCAGGCTTCAATATATCACGGTGAAATATCAATCACCTGCGGTCGCACCCAAAGCCACTGCCTTGATCACATCTGTCGCACGGCGCACGCCACCGTCAACGAACAGCTGGAACTTGTCGTTGGGGAAGGTGATGCCGCGCTTCTGCTTGAAATGTTGTGTAACCTCGACCAGCATCTCGATGCCCGAACGTGCGAACTCAAGCTGCCGGCCACCGTGGTTAGACAGGACGACCCCTGCAAGTCCGCGGTCATACGCCTCGAACGCATCCTGCGCGAGGAAAATGAGCTTTGCGTGAGGTGTATACTTGGCGCAAACTTACCTCCCAGCATTGAACACCCTTGAGCACGATCGGCACTACTCAACATGTCAGTTGAGCTTGAACCTTGGGGATGAGGTCTCCAACCGCTCACCTTTGGTAATAGATTGGAACCAAGGGATGTCATTCCAGTTTAGGGCGGGATCAATGAAACTCTAAGGCACTATGAGTGCGAGAAAAAGGAAGCCCTCCTATGAGACCTACGTTCACAACGTTCGCCGCCTTCTGGACGCGCTCGCGATCTTGCGGAGTGTTCTGAGGTACCTCCGTGGGGTCCTGATTTGCAAATCGCATTCGCATATCCTGAAACGCCAAAAATATCAACAGAAGGTCATTAGTATGTGCACCATTTCAACGTACCCTCTCCCGACGGCCTAGTTGAGGGGTGTCAACCGTCACAAAAATACCCTTGATCCCTCGCTTCTCTGCATGTTGAACTAGCTTCTTCGTGATATTCCTGTCCTTGTTCACATACCTGACACATACATTTAGTCAACACATCCACCTCGGATAATGGATTGTGGTCATACTTACAGTTGGAGGAACTGCGCTTGCCCTTGCTTCGTCGCATCGACGATCTCGTCGAATGTAAAGGACGCCATGGTGGGTACCTGAGACGACGTTCAACATTATCGTAGAGCGATTGGAGAAATCAGAGATATACACACCATCTGGATAACACCATGGTTCCCGGCAGCCCTGGTCAGGTTCAACTCGCCATCGGGATGAGCGAGCTTCCCAAGAGCAGTAGCGCTCTAAAAGGAAGTGAGTACTCTAAGTAGAGTTCGCAGTTGATAGAAGTATCCTCACAATATACACTGGCATACTGGACGGCTGGCCCAGGATCGTAGTCGACCAGTCAACCGTGCTCACATCGCGGAGGATTCGCGGACGGAACCATATCCTGCAACATGCCAATTAGACGGTGCCAACCCGTAATCAAGCCGCATGTACAGACCGATGGTATGCTGCGTGGTTCTCTCGTGTGCTAATTTCGTCATCTGCAGCCGAGCTGTAATACGCCCATGTGCGTTCATGCATGACGAGCCGAGCAATTGCCTGGCAATAGTATGTTACTTCTGCCCTGCTGGTGAGATAGACTATGGCAGCATGGACGCACTTCGAAGTCATGGAGGTTGAGGATTTCGGAGAGCGGAGGCAGGCTGCTCTTGCGCTGCGCACGAGCCTTATCTTCCTCTGACATCTGGGCCTCGACCTTGATGATCGTCTTGGGGTCTACTAGGCCCAGGCTAGCCAGGAGTTCATATAAATTCGAAAGTCATATCGAAGATCATGGCGAGCACGCACAATTTTTCCGGGGCCAAATGAGTAGACAACGCATCTGGTGGATGAATGCGGTCATATTCCACACTAAAAGCACTTAGCTCGTCGAGTATATCCGCAGGGAAGCCACACTTACGTAGCGTCCTTGCCAGCATACTTCAGAATGATCTTACTACCACCTAGGGACCACTAAGTCATCGTGCTATACTTCACGCCGTACTGACACGTACCGGGGTGATCTGAGAATGAAATTGGGGTGAGACATGCGACAACGAATTGCATATACACGGAGATTCTCACCATCCATGAAGTCAGTGACATCGTAAATCTTGCCTATCAATGAAAGCCGTTAGCAAATAGCCGTCACCATGGTATTCCGTCAAATGAGGTGAACCAGCCATGGCGAGGACTCACCAGACACAATAATCCAGCAGCTCTCCCGACTGTTGTGCTCCGCAACCGTCTGTGCCGAGATTAACTTCGAGTTTTGGCCAGTAGTCGACATTATGATAAGTGTTCAATAAGATATTTGAGTATGGCTGCGTTCAGCGAGGAGCTTTAGAATCGTAGGGTGAAGCTAAGTGCGATGCCTCTCGTGCCATATATAATAGGGCCTCTCGTTTGGCATCACTGTCTCGCTCATCAGTTCCATGATGTGCCCCAGAGGCGCGGACAGATCTGGTTACCAGCATCAGCGGCATGCCGTCGTAATGCGGTGCAAGTATCGGGAGTACCGCGGTCGGTGAAAGATCCGAGCGCGAGCAGCACTTGCGCTCAAGTCTACAGTGCACCCCAAGAATGACTAGTCATGGTTTTCTAGTTTCCACACGGGGGGCTCTGGCAAGAAACCAACGATTCACGAGTTATCATCCACTATCTGCAAGACGGCGACTCTCCTAGAGGTTTGAGGTTGACAAGCATGAATTGGTCAGTTCTATGGAGTGATGGTTGCATTGATGTCGCACCGCAATTGTTGGCGCTTGTAGCAAGCGGGCGGGATCCGTCACGGGCGCTGTTCGATGCCTACTTCGACTGCCTATGATTCTCGTACTCTCTCTCACGAGAACCACTCACTTCGTGACTGGATCTGTCTCGGACAGAGAGATCGTCGTACAAGTCGACGGACCGCCAACTCTCACCAAAGATGAGAAGGGAATACAAATACTTGGAACCGGAGATCATCTTCAGAAGCTTCCTCAATGACGAAATGGGGGCAAGGGGGCTGAAACATCAGTGTAAAATACAGGCCAACTTGTTCATTGTGGTCAATAAGATATTGTATGAAGACAACAAGTATCAAGCGATGCCTTGAACGCAAGTATTTACCATTCTGCGCATACATTTTGGACGACCCGCGCCTCATGCAAAAACGCGCTCGCGGCTTCGCGCCAACCCGTCTCAGCGGCCCGCGCTGCTTCCTGCCAGTACGTCTCCGCTTCTATCACTGACTCTCGCCACGCCGCCTCCGCATCAGCACGGCGAGTCATCTCCTCGGCCAGCGCGTCGCATGCGTGTGCGCAAGCGCGATGTGCCTGTGGGAGCGCGCAGAGCGCCTCCCGATGGGCGAATATCGTTTCGAGGTAGTCGTCCGCGGGCGCCGGGGTATGCGGGAGAGATGCACTGAGCACTTGGTCTTGAAGATGCTGTAGCAAGGCGCAGCCGCAGGGTAGCGCGCTTGTGCTCTTGGTACGTGAGCTGGAAGGACTTGACTGTGAAAATGTCAGCCGAGGACTCGTGAGCGGGCGAAATGAGGTCATACCTGATAGGTCGACCCCTCGCTGTCGGAGTCCGACATGGCCGGGTCGTCGCTTGCGAGTGGGGATGGGCTCGGAGCTAGCTCTGCGCTTTCCTTTCTCCAGAGCGCGAGGTCCGTCAGATCATGTCATCGTGTTGAGATTTACGTGTGCTGCTCACCGAGATCCCGCGCTGTTTGCCGTCGAGCTGGAGGGAGCTGAACAATTGTGAGAGGTGCGAGTCCACCTCCATGTACTGCCCACCGTAGTAGTCGTGTCAGACCCTCATCACATCATATGCAAACGAGTTCGTACGTTACTAATTAGTGTAGACATATCGTTGTAGGGCTATATCACTTGGGTTAACCAGTCAGATTGCAAGTGTAGAGAGACGTCGAGGTGACGTCGGAAGTTGGGACGTCCCACTTTTGTACGTCCTATGCTGCGCATGACATCTCAGCACGCCTGAAATGACCCGCCGCCTCATTGTTCGTTGCAGGCAGCCCACTTAGCGGAGTGAATATCCGAGATAACACGAGTCATGGTGGCCGCGAGGCGACAAAGAAGTGGTGCCCAGAAAATGCCTAATCCAGAAAGAGCGTCTCGGAGCGGTCGGACCATCTTTGGCAGATCGCCGGATAACGCTGCGCCAATTTACAGAAGCAGCACAGATTGCACCATATGCGACTACTCAGGAGAATGTGCTTGGGTGAAGGCCTGGCATAGATAGCAGATGGTATTGACCGACCGGCGGAGGTGATGGAGATACAACCGGATGTAGTAGGGGTCGTCACGGTACAAACCGTAATGTACACGTCGAACTCTCCCGTACAGCGAAGGATAACAGTCCAGAGCACGAGGGAACGAAATAGCATCAAAGTACATTCAATGTGACAGTGGATCGGCCGAGATCGTCACCAGCCCTGCGCTTGGACGGTTCGAACGTTTCTGGATCTCCGGTAGAACACCATGTCAACACGTAGCTTATAGCGCTCCTCGTAGGTCTTCTGCATTGCCTGTACGCCACTGCCTCCGCGGAGCGTCAGTCAAGGGCGATTTCGCTTCAAGGTAGCGTTGTATGAGTAGCAGGGACGAGGAACCGAGAGTATGCGATTGACGGACTTTTGCTCGTTCACCTTCAGTCGTCGCGGAGCATAAACAGGAATACGAGGATCCTATTGCCGTCGTTGATCCGCGTTTCATTGCAGCGCATCGTTTCCAGTGCGTGGTATGCAGGAGTGAGACGGACACAGCTTCATGACGTCATGAGGGAGCCAATAGAGAATTCATCTCCGTGCGCGCAACGACCAAGCCGAAAGCTTCCGAGGATTGCAGGAATTAACCATCAAGAGATGTGTTAGCAGATCCGACTAGCAGCCCAAAGCACAAGCTAGAAACACCACGTAAGTCAGCATGAGTTTTTCACGTCACTTTATGAAAGCGATAGCTCAGAGAGAAGATAACGTCGCATACGACGTGGTCATCCGGGAGCGCCGCGCAGCTAAGTGACATACGGCCTCCTGTCAAATGATGGAAGATGATACTTCTCGTTTTCATCAATGCGCAAAGAGCAGCTCGGGACTTACCACCATAGACAGACTCCACGCGATCTTGAGCGCATTGGCGATCAATGCAAATCTCTCATATAGGAGCCCCCTTCAGGAAACCTTGATGCATCCAGGAGGAGATAAGCATGTGCAGTTGCCGGGTCCGGCTTCGTAGCAGGTCAACCACGCACGGTCGAACGCACGAGCCGGGCTGGGAATGTTCACCGAGTGGCAAGAGCGCATAGCGAATCATTGATTGTCATGAGAGATGATAGATATCAGCTGAATGTCCTGTGATGGTTCAATGTTCAAGGGCAGAGGAAAGTCTGATGAGCCGGAGTACAACACTCGTCGAAGAAAAAGTCGGATGCAAAGGAAAAGCATGGGCGCTTGTATCTTGCTGCTCATAATCATTTGGCGCCGTCAGACAGACGCCCAAAACTCAACCAGTATTCATTTCGAACGAAACACCTACGCTAATATAAACATAGGTGTATAAATATACGGCTCGCGCGGAGAGTCTCACGCCGTCGAGCACAAATCTAATGAATACACTTTTACAACGAAGGTGCGAGTAGACAGCGCCACAAAAAAAGGAACGAATAATCAAGGAGCGAGGGGGGTTTGCATATCGAAAAAGAGGCGAGGTAGCCGGCGGGGATGAAGTGAAGAGTTGAACGGAGAGGACCGAACTCGGCTCTCAGACGGCTCTCACATGCAGCTGCCGTCATGCATACATTGCCGTGCCTCTGGCGCAGCCTATCGAACCGAATCCGTCAGCAACTATGTTGGATTAATCATCACGAAAGGCACATACAGCTTCTGCAACGGGTTCGGGTGCAGCCATACGTCGTCTCAAGCAACTTCCGTCGTCCATGCATTGCCGAGCTTCGAGATCTGCAACAAGCTCGGGTTCGGCTTCGCGCTTGAAACAGCTCCCATCGTGCAAGCATTGCCGGGTCTCTAACTCAGCCTATTACATGCAATTATCAATAAAGCCATAGATAAGACAACAGCATAAAACATACAATAGTTGCGGCCGGCTCGGAGTCAGGTTCCCGCTTCATGCAACTACCGTCGTGCATGCATTGTCGTGCTTCGACAATGGTCTGACGACAAGTATGAGCGGCGATGACCTGGAGAACGAGAAAGAGGAATACATACAGGTACATCAACGGGCTCGGAGTCTGGTTCCCGTTTCATGCAGCTTCCATCGTGCATGCATTGCCGTGCTTCGACATCAGCCTGATGAAGGCTTTAAGAGACGGCTCAAAAGAAGAGACCGGGTAATACATACAGGTGCGGCCACGGGCTCTGGTTCCGGTCCCCGTTTCATACAACTGCCGTCGTGCATACATTGTCGCACTTCAACGGCAGCCTGGGGTCAACGGTGAGCGGCGCAGAGGACAGTAAGCGATAGAAGTCAACGTACTGCTTCGGGAATGGGTTCTGGCTCCGGCTCGCGCCGCCTCATGCAGCTTCCATCGTGCATACATTGTCGTGCCTCTAGTGCGGCCTGTTTCAATGGCTATCAGAATTGAGACGTACATACGTATTGGAACAAGTGAACATACATCCTCCGCTACGAGCTCAAGATCGCGCTTCCGCATTGCGGGGATGTCGAAGGGCTCTGGATCTGGGCTCTATTGCAACCTCAGGATCAATAAATTGAGGTGAATTAAATCGGAAGATTCACATACCGCATCCCTTGGCTTGAGACCAAATGCGCGGAGAGCACGGTTGACCTCCGGCTCAGAGTTCAGTGGTATCTACGTACACGTGAAATTGGTACAGTTGTTCGGTAGAGATAAACTCCTTACATACCGGCAAAACTAGGTATGCGGACGATTGTGGCTTAGCAGGCGCCACATGTGCGACTACATCGGCAAGCGCAGGAAAGTAAGAGGTCGAGGCCTGTAAAAAGAACGGTCAATGACAAGGCTACGGCAAAGAATTACGAGCTGACGAACGCCCTGAAGAAAAGGAAGGCGAAGCGCTGCTTCTGTAAGGGGAATCCGGACAGGTGCAGCGTTGGTGAGAGGGAGGGCTGCAACAGAAAGACAGTTAATCATCACAGGAAAACGCAGATACCAAGACACATACCGCCAACGAACATAGCCGAGATCACGAAAGTGCGAGTAAGGATGAAAGAGACCATGACGAAATGTGGAGGGAAATTTGAGGTAACGCAGGAGCGGAAAGACCACGGATAAGTGGTGTCAGACAAAGATGTGACGCTCGGGTCGCTGCGAACTGACCATCACTCCTCTCTTGAAAGGATTCTTTATACATCCTAAGTCTGTTCGGTAAATTATGAGGGAAGCCCAGGGCTCAAACGCTCTGCCCAATCGGGGATATCGGTCGCATCTAGAGATAGCATCGGCATAGCGTCGGGCTGTTCCATAGTACGGCTCTGGCTACAGCTTCGCGCTGTGGAAGGTTGCGCGGCCAGCCTGAATGGGAGGGTGAGCTTGTCGCGACGTCGCGACGGAAGTTACGAGCCACAACACTTGCCTTTTCCAATGGTGGAATGCGCCGAGAAGGATTGGCGCGTGCCTGCCTAATTTAGGCGTACGTTTATACTCGTCCTGTGGAGCGTCTTCCGTCGAATTTTAGACCCTTTCGGCTTGCCACTTTCATGCGGCGTAGCTCGCACGCCAGTGCAGAAATATAGCTCCAGCCAATCGGCTATTGCGTGGAGGTAGCTTCGTGCCAGGCGGTCACCGAACATGTCAATGTCAGACTAGGCGCCGTAAGAGATCGGCGTGGTTCGTCGGTCTCCGCTGGGGCGGGGAGAGGACCTGAACTATGTCGAACAATCTGTGACGTGCTGATACCTAAGGCTTCAGGCTTAGGCATGACCGGGATGTTGAGCAAGATGTCGGCATGTCGAGCCGTTGATTACGCTCCACGCTCGCTTGTGCTGCGTTCAGCGTAAGCTTGCCACGAGAAGCCGTCTTCTAGACAGATTATTCTTCCGTATCCCTCCGATGGGCTACACGGATGTCACAGGATAGCGCGCTGGTAGGATATCTTGCTCCTACGAGCAGTCCCCTTCAGCATCTGGCCGCTCTCTGCGTCTTCGACTTCCATCAGGGATGACCGTTGCTGTGCAAAGCGATCGTCAGTTAGGTCGTCCTTGTACCTAGCTGCAGACGATGCCACGAACCTTCCGCTTAGTGCTGACTGACGGACTATCGAGGAGTCCCGAAGCTTCGTTGCAAGGCCCTGCTATTCTCATCTTACCCACTGAGTGCGGAATCCAGGTGGCAGATGCTGTCATAGAGCATCCGTGTCGTCGCAGTGAAGCTTGAGACACCCATAGGGGCGTTGCTGCCAGCCTGGATACCGTTTCTCCCTATCAGTGGGGCAGCCGTACGCGCATCGCATACACCTGGGTCTCTGAGCTGGGCCAAGACTCGCGTTTTAAGGCTCGGCGCTTTCTGACAAGCCAGGCTATCCAAGGTGCAACCATCCAAACGTCACGTATCACCCGAGCCAAAACGCTGCCCGAGGTGAGTGCATTGTCCTCTGATTTTCTTTGGCTCTTGAGCACTGTTAAATGAGATTAGCCATCGGCTGAGACGGCTGGTCCGTTTTGGTTCGTGAACGCTTGACACACTGCGCGAAACAGTCCCCCCTACTTCGCGTGCTACAGCCAGCCTGCTCGGAGCATCTGAAGTGGAATGTCAGGCCAGAGAGGCTACAGACAATGTCCCTCCTCGTATGAGGTTCTGTGACATTTTGCTGAATAAGAAAGAGGTGGTCAAGTCAGCATGGAATGCCATGCGAAACAGGACATCCAATTGGCACCAAGAGAGATCGTTCCGTATCGATCTGTGATTGCGGAGACTGCACGCGACAGTAGGGGCAGTAATCGCAGCGAACAAACTCGGTTGAGCGTCCTCCGCCGGTGTTCTGCTTCCCCAGTAAGCATAATTGTAACCGCCCGTGAGTTCACCTGCCTACCTTTGGGATGTCTAATATGTTACCATTAGTACCAAGAATAAGTCACTTCTTTCTGTGCCTCGCGTCCTCGCACAATTGTCAAGGATGGGGGCCGAAGACCGCCACTCGACTGGTCGTCCACTGGTAAGCAGATAGATCGAGTCGAGAAGTTGCAGCACTTATAACAATGGGAAAAGGGTATACTCCTGTATGAAGACGCTGCAATTCAGACCTTCATGATCTGCGAACAGTGGCATTCTGGCAAAACGTACATTCATTACTCACCTCTGAAGGTCACCGATCAGCGAGTAGCAATCCAATTCAGATTTTACAAAGGGTCCGAAAGAAGGTGAAGGAGTTTGTTGCAGACAAATATCGTTTCTTGAGTGAATGTCCGACGGAGAAGACAAAGGCAGTAACACCTTGGAGTTCAAAGGGGAGTCCCGGGAAGACCGGCCCGGCTGCCGCATGGACGTTTGCTACGTAAGTGCACCGCCGCATTAATATCTCTGGCGACTACACCACTCGCTCAATCGACGACGTTCCTCGGCATTTCAGATGGGGCTGAACGTGTTTGAGCTCGGCATCTATACACGAATCAACGCAGGATGGACTCAAATTAAAAGTTCTTTTATTCGCGTTTTTATAGCTCCCCCGTTGGAAATACGAGGGGATTTCTATCTGTACGATCAAAGGAAGTGTATTGTCTGACTCGCAAAAGCTATACTAAAGGAAGCGTCTCGACGGCTTGGTCCAACCGGGGCGTTCGACCAAGGTTTCCATTTTCGACATATCGTATGAAGGCCTATGTTATTTACCGAGTTCGGAGACCACATGGCCGGATCCGCCGACCCTTATAAGCTTAGGGGACAGTGAAATAACTGAGGTAATAACCCTTAGCTCGATTCGCTGGACCACCGATAGTAACAATTCCCGCTGCTTGGGTGGGCTCGAAGCGGAAGGAAGGTGACTGTATCGAGTAAAGTCAGTTTTACCGTCTTCTCGTATCTGCGATTCGAGCTTCCTTTTATGACATCATTCGCCTTTACTGGCGCGATTGCGGGAGCGATCGTCCCCATGATCCGCACGAGGCCCGTCACGTATATAAACCACCTTGAAGCGAACAGAAGTCAAGCACCACCCCACACCCCTGAGTATGTAGCCAGCGTCATGTTTAGAACCTCGACAGAACAAGGTGAGAAAAGCTGTAGACTTCTCGCAGCCTTGCTACTGGAAGCAATAGACTGAATTCTGGCTTGTGAGCCATAATAGCGAAGTATTTTAAAATTCCCGAAAGACGCGTGAACGACCTAGCAGATGAACGTTCGTCGTGCATCTTTTCGGAGGGTGCGCGCCCAATCCCGTGGGAGGAGCCCATTTATGGCAAGAAGCGCGTTCGCTGCCAACCAGATGGAGAAGGCTTGGCTGGATGCTCCGCACTCGTACTGGCAGAAGACACGCTTTATTGAGCCCCACCCTTATATGGCATAGTTCCCCTTAGTACCATGCCTCTCACTTTTGATCCCGCCGCGTAGCTCCATATAAGTGTTTCTCAGACAACCGGATAGGTTAGACCTTTCATCTTAAGGACGACACGCAACCACCGGAAACGGGACGCTTTTGAAGAATGGCGAACAACGCACAGAACCTTCCGATGTTTGCCACGCGTCTCACACCCCGCGAACGCAATGCAAGCGGGAGCTCTGGACAAGCCAGCACGGGCACAGGGAGTGAAAGCGACGCGATGCATCAAGCCATGCTTGATGTCGTCTCCATCTGGCTCAGCAGGCTGCAGACCATCAGTGCAATTGTGAGTCAGTCTATTGTGCTGTTACATGGATTCCAGGATCGCGATGAGTGAGCATCGCCACTAATGACGCGCATATATCGCGCATACACGCACCCAGACATCGTTCTTCGCGTCCATCGACTCGCTACTCTTCTCAATCACGTCCGCTCCGACGACGCGAACGATTGAACAACTTACGAGCGCATGCATTACAAGTGCCCTTATCCTACACGTCTTCTCTTGTACGTCCACCTTCCGTGTTACATCCTCAAACTACGTTTGGTACATGCCCTGCATAGTGACGCGCGTCGTCTCCAGCCATTATCGCCTTCATCGGCTCTTTCATCCTAGTCCGGTTCCAGCTATTCGACGCGGATGCGCACGAAGCCTCTATCCTGAATACCCCCAGCAACGCAAGCGGCGCCAACACCCCTGCTACCCGCAGCCGGGCGCCCTCCGCGGATAAGCCCCGTTCAGAGAAGTTCCGTGCGCCGCAGCCGACCGTCAACGCAGCCTTCCTCTCTCCAGGGCCCGTGAACATCTCCCCTGCGGACGCGGAGCCTGTGCACTGCCCCGGCTGCGTCCCGCACACCTGCCCTCACCCTGGTGCACGCTTACCCGCCACCTCGCCGCTCGGTTTGATTACCGTGCACCGCGTCCGCCCGTTGCGCGAGTTCATCCCGTTCACCAAGTCTTACCGCAACGTCGCCCTGGCTGCAACGCCATATGTGCCAGCCGATTCGTCATCAGCTGGCCACGGACGTTCTCAGAGGGAGTATATACCCCCGATGCTCGACCCCGTCGTACTCTCGCGCTTGCTGGCGCCGCCAATCACGCTCCTACAGCGCGCGCATGCGATTGCGGTTGCGCTGAGCGCGGCGGGGTTCGTGTTCTCCGTCGTGGGAGTGGTAGCGTATACATGGGCGGCGCTGCCGAGGGCGGTGAGCATTGTCGGGACGGTGTGTTTGGGGGTGGGCGTGGCTGGGCTGGTGGGAGTGCTGGTGTAGTGGTGGGAACGCGACTAGGGGGAGACGAAGCAACATGTCGACTGAATGTCCCGCAATGCCGGGCTGTGTTCTCTTGAAGTGCAACTTATGGAAGACGGAGGATAGGTTTGTGCCCAGCTCATTCCTCGCAATCCTTATACATTATTATTTTCGTAGTTCTGCGCTTTCTGACATCAACGTAGCACAGGCAGGTACAATAATCATTGAAGCAATACGTATACCTGTTACGGCTCTAGAATTATAGGTATCCTCGGATTCGACATGATGCGATCAACCGCTTCTGGTAATGTACTAGGATCGTATGGGCTCTATGTATAATAGTCATTAATCGACGAGATTCGACCCATTATGCACAGTTATTGAGTATCGGTGGCCGCGCCGTCTTTCTGACATACCAGTGGCGAAATACCAGAGGTGAAACTAGTCGGTCCCGCACTGTACGAGAATGGTTGCTTCTATGGCTCTTGGGTATCAAATCTTAGCCAGGGGACTCGATATGAATAGAGGTAATTTGTAAGCACGAACGCGTGCCAGGAACATCGAAAGCGTACGGCCTGGTACCTCATTGTGATAGTCAAGGACTAAGTTCGGCTTCGCGAGCCGCATCAGTCGTGGGAGAAGAGTATTCGGAGTTGGTGTAATCCTTCCTGGTAACAAGTCAGCAGTGCGCAAGTACATGTGAGTGAGATTTGTGACAAGAGTCGAGCGAAAGTCGATTGCTGGTGGATGTCGAGCAGTAGCGCCAAGCTGTCTTCAAGAAACCGGTCCCTACCGGAGGCTCCGCTGCTATCTGGTCAGGGTTTTGTGCACGTGATCTTCCAAGAGGCTGTGCGACGGTCGACCTTAGATTCTCGAATATTTATACCAGAAAAAATGGGTGGATGGCTACGCCTAACTTGCTGCGTCCATTTGGATCTGGTTGTTCGCACTCATGCTGCTAGAATTGTCAGAGATGCACGGCACTTCTCGGATCAACTATGCGGAGAACCTGCGAAGTAATCCTTCACTGGGTGATTCATGGCTAGTTCCAGCAGGAAGCGCTGCCTCGCAGTAGCCATGCACCACCGCAGCCAACCTCGAGGCTTCTTGCGCCATGCAGACTACATATGTAACTGAAGCACACGGCCTCGCATATCTCCTGTGTAGCTTCAGTGCTGTCCGAACCCATCTGCACTGTCATCTACTTGGTAGACGTCCTAGCGATGGAAACCCCTGTACAGACATCTTTGCCTTCCGCGCTGAAGACCGCGCGTGCAATTATGGACCTCAGAACCATCGTGTATCCGACTGGCATTAGGAGCCCGAAGGTCGAGCTTAATGCGAATGCACGGCAGGGAAAGTTCAGGTACATTGCGCGTTATATGTACACTGTCCCAATTCTCACCCTTTAAACATAAATGCATAAAGATACGATCGGGACTTCCTTCTCCAGTTCATGCCCATTTGCAAGGAGCGACCAAGGTCCCTTCCACCACTTGACGCCCTCGGTCTCGAGCCTGTCGATACGAACTATCCCGCACGTCTCAGTTACTCAACCCGTCATGCATCTTCAACCACCATTCCGAGGGCTACACTACGTATAAACTCAGGTATGTCTTCCCAGCGGACCGTCCAGGACTGTTATTTTGTCACTTACAACTAGAGTACCGCTCGGCGTCATTTTAGGATCGATTACGTTCGGATCGACAGAGGATGTGGATTTGCCAATATCGTCGTCGCCCATAACAGCACCCGCACCCGTCAAGAGAGAAAGAGCCAAGATGTTCGGCTCCATGGCAGCATATGCTCCTGTATTTGTCCCTACACACTCCACATCCTCCAGCGCATCCACACCGAATGCTGATATGGCGTTGACATCGACATCGGCACCGCTGAAGACGGCAAAGCCAGACATTAAAAAGCTTTTCGAGGGGCCCAGCAGCAGCGGGCCCGCATCGACTGCGTCGTCACCTGCGCCGACGGACGTCGCGTCACCGTCACCCCGGTCGTCAGCGCTGCCTGGGACATCATCAGGGTCGAGCGGGATGGGGCAGGGACAGGGCGCACCGCCGCCACATGGCTCACAGCCTTCGCAGCTAGGTATAGCCCCCGCACCCGTCAAGAGAGAACACGAGACGCCAGAGGTCGTCGACCACAATATCCACTTGCTGCTTGACGAGCTCACGATGGAACACTTCGACTCAGTCTCGGAACAAATCATCCAGTGTGTGAACAAGTCGGAGAATGAGAAGAATGGCCGCACGCTCATCCGGGTTATTCGGCTTGTGTTCGAGAAGGCCATTGAGGCCGAAACCAACCCCCAGATGTGCGCTCTTCTGTACCACAAGATAATGGAACAGATCAGTCCGAAAGTCCGGGACGAAGGGACCAAGAATGCCGAGGGAAGGCCCACCGCAGGCAGTCAACTCCTCCGCAAGTACGTGCTCAACCGTTGTCAGGAGGATTTTAAGCGTGGATGGGTGGTGGAGATGACTTGCGCCGCAGCCGAAGTAAATGCCAAGGCCGAGGCTGGGAAGGATGACAAAGAGGATGATGGTTTTCAGAAGGCTAAGTGCCAACGACTCGCTCTCGTCAAGTTCATCGGCGAGCTGTTTAATCAGCGGATACTCCCGGAGCGTATCATACGCGACTGCATCAAAACACTTCTGGCCAATGCTGAACAAATGGAGGACGTGGAGCTTGAGAGTCTGTGCGAGTTACTGAAAACTTCTGGCAAGCTTCTTGATACACCGAAGGCACAATCATACATGGGCGTGTACTTCTCGCGGATCAACAATTTGGCCAGAGACAGTAGTGTTAGCTCCAGGTTACAGTCGATGTTATTGGTACGTCCCATAAAGTCTCAGTGCATCACTATGCTATCCGCATGTTTGTAGGATATCATCGAATTGCGGGAGCACAACTGGGTACTGCCCAGCATGGGGCCGGGTGTGCTCCTCGAGCCTGTTGCTCCGCTTGAATTGTCGGTTAACCGGTGGCAGCCTTCGAGCCTGCGTAAGCAGGCGATACCGGAGGACACGCCCGAAATAATTGACCGCAAGGTCAGGGGGTTACTGAACAAGCTCACGATAGAACGGTTCGATCCGATCTCGGCCCAGATCATACAATGGGTGAACAAGTTGGAGAATGATAAGGATGGACGCACGCCCATCCAGGTTATCCGGCTTGTCTTCGAGAATGCGATCCACGACGAAACCGCTTGCGAGATGTACGCACGCCTGTGTCGCAAAATGATGGAGCAGATCAGTCCGAAGGTCCAAGATAAGGGGATCAAGAATCCCGAGGGCAAGCCCATCGCAGGCGGTCAACTCTTCCGGAAGTACCTGCTCAACCATTGTCAGGAGGACTTCGAGCGCGGCTGGGTGACGAAGGAAGCGACTGCTGCCGCTACCAAGCTGAAGGCCACTGAGGACGAAGCCGCAAAGGCTGAGGCCGAGAAGAACAACGAGGAAGGGGCCGCTCTCTATTCGGAGGAGTACTACGCTGCCCAGAAGGCGAAGCGCCAGGGTCTCGGTCTCATCAAGTTCATCGGCGAGCTCTTCAAGCTGCAGATGCTTACGGAGCGTATCATGCACGAATGTATCAAGAAGCTGCTGGGCAACGTCGAGAATCCCGAAGAGGGGGGGATCGAGAGCTTGTGCAAGCTGCTGGCGACCGTCGGGAAGCTTCTTGACACGCCGAAGGCGCGTGCGCACATGGACGTGTACTTCTCGCGCATGAAGGACATGGCGAAGAGCAACAACGTCAACGCCCGAATGCAGTTCATGCTACAGGTACGCCAAGCGGAGAGTTCATGCCAGTCATTGCTCTTACCGTTTACTCGTAGGATTTGATTGAATTGCGAGAGCGTAGCTGGATACCGTGTAACGCAGTGGCTGCTCCGAGACGATTGCAGCGGTCCATGAACGAATACGTCAGATTTCACTTACTACTATCTGAATGCTGACTACATCATCTACTTTGCACGGTGCAAAGGAGACGGCCCTCATGGCAAATCTCAATCAGGGCCTCTTTTCCAACTCGACAGTTTCCCGGTAGTACTGACTTCACTATCGGTAGATGGATTGCGCCTATCCCGAGATAATTCAATCAGAATGAATGGTCAGCTTACATGAACAAAAAACTGTATGTCTGAGATATGGAGTCACAGCAAAAACATCACAAATCTCAGTGTAATTTCTCGACTTCTTTGCTTGAAAGATAATCGATATTTTTCTGTTGTTTCTTGTGATATCTGTGCGTTACTGTACAGGAATGATGATCCTCGTCATCCCTGTCTGAGTACAACGTCTCCACACATTCGTGCCGCAATCTGATATCGGCCACAAATTTAAAGGCCGATACCATTATATACTCAAGCTAACGCAGGCGCTCAGCGCTCAACGGTGCCTTTCACCGAGCCTCTACCGGATATCCATCAAACACCGCCACTACAGAGATTCAAAACAGATATAGGTCCTCTCCAACGCATTCTGCTCTCGTAGATCAGTCGTTTACCAATGTATTTATCCCGGCTAGTTTCTTTTCCCGCAAATAAGCACTTATGCCGGCAAACAATCCGACGCACACCGAGAGTGAGCTCTTGTATTATCCCTCATACTGGTCTAATATGGCTCGCTCATTAGAGAGCGATGTGCAGGAGCACCATACATAGACATCTCGGGATGGTCTATGGCGAGTAAGTCGATGTGCTGTACTATTTCGACCTGATGTTCAGACACGCATCACCGAGCCCTTTGAACGGGCCTTTGGAGTTCAGATATCGCACGTCACCCGGCGCGTTGAACTCGAAGAAGGAACCATGTCCACCCGGCACTCGCAGCCTCCTGTGCAAGTACAGCGGCGTGTCAGCTGGCACCACTGACCTGAACTCCCGCCTTGTCACCGGTCACCCTGGTCGGTGAGCTGGATGTCTAGTCAGTTCAGGATGTCACAAAACACTCCGCCTATAAGCCTGATTACAGATCCGATCAATGCACCGTCCTTAGGTGAATTGTATGCACCTCTGGATGATTGCAGAAACCCGGAGATCCGCTCATTGCCCATATGCCGTTCTCACACTCTTCCAGCGTTCCGTTCGCCATGAGACAGTTTTGTTCGTGTCTGTCGTGCCTGAAACAAGCCCCAAGGCACTAAAGGTACTGCGCCATCATTAATATTGTGTTCGGCGCGCGCCAATGCCTGTGTTGTGCCTTGGGATGAATACTGAACCCTCCGCAGAGTGCGGGATTGTAGGGCCCATAGACCCAAGCAAGCGCGTATTCGAGCGTAGCCGGTGTCTATGACGTGTTCACCCAACCCGGTCTGGAGCCCGATCCATGGAATGCCGAACGGGAGCGCCGATCTACAGACGGGCGCATTCATGCATGTTTTGCTATCTTCGCCTTCTTGTGCTGACCACACTTGCACCGGAGATCAGGCTTTCTAGGTGTCCAACGGAATCGACTTAGATTGCTGGTCATGTGAGCCAACTCCATTTCTCTGGGCTCTCCAGCTCTCCCAATAGCGCCAGGCCCTTATGTACTAGGCGCGACCGCAGCGCCACAATTTTGCTTCCGCACCGCCTTACTCCTGCAATGTTTCGCATGTCATGGAATGTGGGATTCTCAAGCACCATAAGCGCCATCCAGGTACGCAAGCGAAAACGTGCGTGTTGGGCCTGGCGCTGAACGGCGAGCTACACGGTATAAAGTCAAGGTATGTTCAATAGCTCGGTCCTACATCGACTTCACATATCGATCTCATTCAAGTCTCTCAGTCAATCATGTTCGCCTCTATCACACGCGCGATTGCTCTTGCTACCGTCCTTCTGAGCGGTACGTGTCGGCCATGCTAGTCGTTGATCACAACATTCAACTTCTTGACCACTTTCTTTGTTCGGGCTTAGTGATCGCCGTCTCTAACGCCGCCCCAACGACATTTCCACCTATTTCCATTCCTCCAGGAGTGAGTGGTTCTCTGTGTGTCATTCGATACCTGCTGAGCAGTACATTTGATACTAGGATGGCCACGGAGCTCCGGTGGGTGTTTTTGTCGATATCCGACTATGTCGTGGTTTTGTGTCTTGACTGATTGTTTTTAAATTTATGTGTCAGTGTGGCAAGCCCTTTGTATGCACGTAGGAATGGAAGTATTTTAATACGAGCCTATGGCAATCCGTCAATCACATTGTCATCCGACTCGTTTACATTATTATAAAATTGCTTAGTAGCTGGTCTTAAGAGTATCTGCTCCGTCGAAGTGATCTAAGTAGCTCCCAGAACGTGTAACAGAATTATTTACCTTCCCTGCGTTGCTGCAATAAGTCTGCACCCTGTGCTAATAAATATTTTGATGTCTTGGGCAGCGAACGTTGAACGTTGAACGCTGAGGCTATGTGCGTGGGCCGAGGACCCGCCGCGCGAATATCACGTGAAAAATGTTGCTTTCTCTGTGTGCCCGTTCCATTCGAACGTGCGACATTACATAAGGTCCTGTACCCAATATCCAGTCTGTGTCACAGAGAACTCCTGCGTCTCGAGGGCATTCCCGGTATACGATGTCTCATAGCAAGCATGGACTCTTGCATTCTGCGGTTGAGCACTCTATGAAAGGCGCTTCTTCCCTTTGCCCATGTTCTATACCGGAATGCAGTCCGTACGTGCTTGATGTCGTCAATGCACATATGGTAATTAAATTATACTTATACATAGTGTCGTTCGCTCCTTCCCGTTTCAGCTCTCTATGGCGGCCTTGGTCAAATGCAAATGACACGGTCTCATGCACGAACCTAGTTCCTCTCACACGGGCGACTGAGGGCGTCATGCTGCGCCTCGCCACCATCATGGGTTATGGCGGGTGGTTGACAGGCAGTCCCGTTCTGCGGAGAGCCAACAATATCCTCGAAGTGCTACTGGCTGCGGGCGGAATGACGCGTGAGCCTGTTGCTACTATCCACGGAATATCCTTTTCTCTGACACATAATTTGTAGAATGTCAGGGCAAGGAATGCTCGTTGTCGGATGGCTCGATGGTTCCGGAGGATTCACTGGTACTGGAAAGACGGCATGCTGATATGAGCACAAAGCTCATATCGAGGTGAGTATATGAACGCATGACCGTTCTCTCGGACCACCGCTATAGTGTATCATTTAGGCTACATCATGCCTGCAACCGTCGTACGCGTCCTCGCCGTGGCCGCCTTGTTGGCTCGTGGTGTGTAGACCCAATGTATATACTTGGTAGAAGCTCACGAGTTGTCGTTAGTTCTAACTCTCGTCAGCACGACGCCAGTCGCTGATCGCACCTTGGTCGAGGTCCCTTTACCTGTAGGTCTCTCTTTTCCTCCATGCACGGCTCTCTCGCTCACGATCTTGAATATATTAAAGAGTGAACTCGACATATCTGGCCATACCGTTTATCGCGAGCCTGCTTCTGATTTGGCTGGAGTACGTGTATTTCCTCGCTGGTGGAAACCCAACTTTTAATTAATTCCTCTCACATCTAGCGTTCAATCCCTGTGAGTATCCTATCTGGTGCATTTACAGCCACGGTCTGAGTTATCATGCTATAGTGCGGCGTCTTTCAACCCCCTTTCAGCTGCGAATCACCGCCTCCATGAGACGGCAGAGTTCTCGGAATACGGGCCGCCGAGCCATACATCTTAACCTGTCTTAAATGTTGACCTGTGCGACTGTTCTTAAATTGTCCCTTCTCAAGTCAATATACCACTCGATATTGGTTTGAGCGCCATGTGCGAGTGAATTTGGGTGTCTCGGTGCATGTCTCCTTGGGCGCTGCTTTTTGGTACCAGTAGGGCCACGTAGCATTCTCTCCAATGAAATATGAGCCAGAGGAATTTCTTATCCAGAATATGATATGTTGATGGAGGTGCGCCCCCACGGGGTAATCTTTACACCGTAGTGACAACAACGGCATACTAGACAGATGTCGCAGCATATATTTGACATCGTCCCACGCTGCGACAATGCTCCACCATCAATCTGTCTGGATTTGGCGTGGGATGCATTCCATCATGTGATATGCCATCGTCTCCTCCAATCTTTCACCCTGATCGACTCACAATTTCTTTCGCTGTAGCTGGGTATGTGAGTCATATTTGTGACTTAGTGTATGAGAAAGGACTTAATAACGAGTCCCTTTGCGCACGCATACCCCAACCCTTGGCAGTCCTATCAGAACGACGTGAGTGACCATCATCTATATGATCTTATGTACTCTGACTTTGACATGCATCCACATGCTGTATCCGTGAAGATTTGACATTCTGTATTTGCTATGGACTTCTCTTTGGTAGGCTGCTGTCGAAATATGACATCAGCCTACTCATACTAGCGAGCTGTGAGGGAGACTTATATTCAATCCCTGACAGGACCGCATGGACCAGACATTCTAAAAACATGAGGTGTCTTGACTTGCATATAAGCGCGATGGAGGTGAACGAAATCTACACCACATACTCCCTCGTATCAACGCCAGCATTCGAACTTGCCATGCTGTTCACCCCTTCTCGCGCAGTTGCCGTCTTTGCTTCCTTCTGGGAGGTGCGTAGTTCGAGCACACCGCATACAATGAAGATAGACAGCCCGTCCTGCTAGCTGTCTCCCTTCTAGTGCCACTCCTATACCTTATACCGAGTTGTGTTGCGTTTTTGCGCCCCCTGGCGGCCCCAAAGTTGTATGCCCGAAACGTACGCTACAATTGATACCTTCGTTGTTGTGCATTATTTAGGACTGGACTATGCCGCGTTCCCAACCTGTGTGATGCATATCCGACTGTTTGTGCACACGTATGTGCATGCAGTTCGGCATTACGGGGTATCCCAATCACTCGTTATGTCTGAATACACAAACTATCGACCGCGAGTACTCTTGCACCTGGAATGCCTGGTACGGGACGTAACAGTGAAAGCTCAATATTGTGCTCTATCTCGATCCTTATACAATTATTTGTAAGATTCGTTTTTTGACCAGGCCTCCGGTCGAACGGCGGGATCGCGCGTATCGCACATGCAAGAGACCGTGCGGCCTGACCCCAAACTCTTCCCTTACGACATTCCGCAAGAATCTATGAGCTAATTGATGTGACCTTTCGATAAACATGTGGTCCCACTACAGAGCGATGATCCTCTTGTTAAGGGAGTAAGTTGTGAGCGTATGTATTTACAAAGTGCAGGCGGCTCAGCTGCAGGCGAGGGGTAGTTCCAAAACACTGCATGGGCGCCTCCTTCGGCGTCCGAATATGCCGTCTAAATGCAGTCTGTTCCTATCAAACACCTACAATAATCCACCTTATCGCAGCTCCCATACTCAGATTCTGCGTGATTGTATATACTGATATTCACGGCGGAATGCTCAATGATTGAGTTACATCCTCCAGCTGACGACAGTTCTGGAACACACCTCAAGACATGTTCTCACGTAGCCCGGTTCGCTGGAGCCTAATGTCCCAGGGCTCGTTGTATTATGGTCATCTGTGAACCTTCCTGAACGCAGCGTTCATGTGGCAGGTGTCTTAGTCGCGGCCCGGAATTTCCCGCCAACACCGCTCGTTTGCGCGGACTGGCTACCGCTCTATCGGTACAGCGAAAGAATGTAAGGTACCGGGTAACCTACCTCGTTCAGCCATCCGATTCTCTCATCTCAGCCATGTCACGAAGATGGTCGCTTCAAGAAGTCGCGCAACATGATACATCTAGGTGACCATAGAGCAAGCCAGCGATCATATAGTGCTTCTGACGCATAATGCAGCTCCTGTTGGGTTATCATTAGGACCAAGGTATATGATGTAACCACGTTTTTATCTGTGAGTTGTCTCAGCTTCTGCATCGGGCCTGCAGACTGCCTGACCTATTGCAATGCAGGTCCATCCAGGCGGGGCTGATATTATACTAAGACACGCAGGACTCGACGTTACTGTCGAGTACGAGTCGATTCATCAGCCGCATACCCTAGAGCGGAGTCTACCTGCGGAGAGCTATATGGGAGATCTAAACAGCGTTGCTGCACATCGACTCGCGCAAGAACATGCATTACGCCGTGGAATGTCCGATGAGTTTTGTATGGAAAATAATTGCAGAAAACCTCCTATCGACAGAGTTCTAAACCTGCGAGTTATGGAGGTACGTATATTCATCAAGCTAAGAAAACCAGTGTCTTCACCACTTACAAGAGTAGGAGGCTGCAAAATCAGTCATGTCGAGCAGGGCTTGGGATTACTATTCCTCGGGATCTGATGATGAAATTAGTACGCAATTTCCTACCGCACTGCGTTGACTGCTCATGAGTGCCTGGTCGTCTAGCTCTTTGTGAGAACATGCGAGCATTCAGTCGATTCTTCTTTATGCCAAGGGCGATGATGCCTGTTTCTAACTGCGATATCTCAACAACAATTCTTGGCTTCAAATCATCAATACCTGTTTTTATTAGTGGCGCGGCAGGAGCAAGGCTCGGCCACCCATTAGGTATGGTTCATACCCGGCAATTAGACGTCTTCGGCTACTGACATGCCCGTAGGTGAAGCGAATATCACTCGTGGAGCTGGGCGTACAGGGATCATTCAAATGGTCTCATCCAACGCTTCATTATCGTACGCGGAGATCGCAGCATCACGTATCTCCGACGCCCAAGCACTTTTCTTCCAACTGTACAAACATACGGACGCCTTGGCAGAAACTCGGATTCATGAGGTAGAAAGTTTGGGGTATAATGCTATCTTTCTCACTGTAGATGCCATCGTGTCGGGGTTTAGGGTGCGAGAGATTCGAGACTCATTCGTACCGCAGGGTACAGAACGGGCATCGGAACAGACGCAGACCCCCGTGTGGCACGCGAACGTATCATCAAACGTACCTCGAGCTCCTACAACGTCCAGTCGAACTGATGAGGAGGTCGTCAAACCTACCATTACAATAGCCACTGTAGTGAAACCTGTAGACAGAGATATGTCTTGGGAAAGGGTAAGTTATCTCCCGTGTTCGGCTGAATACAATTTTTGATGGTCCACCCAGACAATACCTTGGCTTAGAATGGTCTCAAGGTTACCAATAGTCATAAAAGGTACGATCCGTCGCTCATTGGGATATCCACATGGCCGATGGTATGCAGGTATCCAAACCGTTGAGGACGCTGTGCTTGCCGCCGATGCCGGGGTTGACGGCATTGTGGTGTCGAACCATGGTGGTGAGCAATATGTCAGAATTCTGTTGTCATACTGTTGATGTCTGAGCTTCTGAACTCTGCCCATGTAGGCCGTCAGTTGGAATTGTGAATCTCCTCAGTTAGACCAGGCGCGGGAATATCTCACTGATCTCGGTATTGCAGCTCTCTTCCTCCTATAGAAGTTCTCTACAAGATCCGGAAGCAACGTCCAGATGTTTTCGGCAAGCTGGAAGGTATATAAAGCATGTTTTATGATGTCCTCCTCACTCATGGGTGTTGTCAGTTTACCTCGATGGTGGGGTTCGTCGGGGTACAGGTAATTCATAGGAAATGTAGCTTCGCGTTCAGTTGATACTCAACGAAGAATCAAACTCCAGACGTAGTCAAAGCTCTTTGCCTTGGAGCTAGGGCGGTGGGGCTTGGACGACCGTTTCTGTTCGCCCAAAGTGTAAGCTATCTAGTATCAAATTGACAGTACACCTACAATTAGTGCATAACAGGCATACGGAGAAGAAGGCGTTGTTCAGGTTGTGCGCATCTTAGAACGCGAGATACTTACCACCATGAGACTACTTGGCGCGAGCACCCTCAAGGATTTGGAACCTTCTCTGGTATGTTGGCTTTGTTTGCATCTTATCAACCATGCATCTGACGCCCTGATGTGCCATTTGGCAGGTAGAAAGAGTAGACTGGCAGCCGAGATATAAACTATAATCGATGTCATCTCTAGTTATCTCTCCGATTCTCTAACAGTTCGCGCATCAGTCATATTTCCCTTTCCCTGTCATCGGATGGGTCTTGTTTTGAGTGCTCTCCGGCGCGGAATATAGCATACCTAAGCTCGATGAATGTTCAGGAGATCGGAATTCAGGCTCAATACCCAGCGTTCCTGACCATGATGTTCAAATCCCTGTTACAAATGATCTCGCTTGCTGCCTTACTTCTCGGTGGTGAGTGCCGTGTTACACCGAGCCTGGGAAGGATATCGATTTTAATTTCTGGGACTCGCCCTGCAGTAACGAATGTCGTCAGCGCAGCGCCCGTGGCAGCTCTCCCTGATCTAGATGTTGCCAAGCGGGTGCGTCCTATGCGACCGACTGTCTGATTTATGCTAACAATCCGTACGTGTCCTATAGGGGGGTATTGATGCTCGCCAGTGTATTACGCACCCCGTCAACACTTGCATCTGAGCAATTTATTGGAGGATTGTGCAGCTCTCCAATTCCAGAGTTGTGGTCTTGGGCTCAGTCATGTAAACAAGCTAAACTTTTGTTACTGAGTGTAACGTGTGGTAATCGACTCGAAGTGGTGATCCGGATACATTTTACGCATGCTGTATGAGTGAGGCCGAGAATTTCCAGCAGCGAAAAGGGTTTAAAAAAGCATTATGGTGTATGTTGGAGTTGTGGCTCGATGACAAGCGAGCGCTCGGTCGCCGAGTGGCATCGCGCTTTGACTCGCTTTGTGCTGTGTGGCTCGGGCCAAAGGATGTTGCTTTGACTCTCACCTCGTAGTATATAAGTAGTACATATTCATGTGTATCCTGCATCCGTTTGTCTGAAGCATCTCGAACTCAATAGACAAACGCCTCCCGCACTCTTTCACGTTTCCCACACTCCGGTCTCGCGCCGTCCTGCAACAGTGTATTTTAGAAATCGCACACAAGCTCGTAAAGCCCCAAGAGTAGCACCCCTGTACCGTTTTAAGGATGTTCAGTCGCGGATGAATCTGAGTGACTGCTAGTAACGTTCGTTATTAGCAACCAATTTAGCCGCATTACGAGGACAATTATTTCGATAGTACTAACGCCAATTCATTTTATGGAATTTCTTCGCGACTTATCTGCAAAACATCGGACGAGGCAACGCCCTCGACCCCTTCCAGTAGCAAGCCATTCGCTTTGGAAACACTACTGACGTCGATCGTGCCAGCGCCCGAGTTGATACGGAGGGTTTCTTCGTCAAACTTGTTTGCTGTGCGATTTTCTTCCGTACAGCTATCGTCAGAGTAGCTTACCTCATTGTCCGGGTTAGACATGTCAAGGCTATAGTCGAGATCTTCGCCCATATTGTCAACGAATGAGCTATTGAAGCTGAGGTGTGAGCGCCGCGAACGAGGCTGGGTGCCGTCTTGTGAGCGAATAAAGGACGGATGAGAGGTATCAAGGCTGTTGTTGGGAGGTGCATATGCGACGTGGCGAAGGTCCAGAAGAAAATGGGTGATGATAAGTGATGAAAGCCTAGTTCGGTGTTAGAATTCGTAAGTTCCAATAGCAAGGTCACCTACGGAGTAGTAAAGAACGTTGCCGTGTAAGTGAACACCTTGCCCACTGTTAGGCTCTTCTGTTTGGCATTACGAGAAGCTGCGAGCTTACATTGTCAATATTTCCAGCTACATTTATAATGTTCAGGGCCAGAAGCATTCTACATGTTCCTCCTGTATTGAGTGACCCACACGGGCAGAACCATGCACCACCCACATAAAATATAGGGTACCTACGACGGAAAATATCAATCCAAAGCAAGCAAGACAAGATAAATATGAGTACCATCTTTGAGTAGCAACCCTGCAAGTGGTGTCTTAATGTTGTTACGTACGGCATCCCGGTAGTTGACATATGTTTTGGACCACGTGATGAGTAGAAGGAGGACCTCGGCTATGATGACGCAAATCCTGGCGCTGATTGAAACTGGCACATTGTAAATAGATATGCTCGCCAAGAATGATCAACTTACATCTGCAAAATGAACGTGAGCGCGTATAAAAGTCGACCTCTAAAAAAACTCACGCAATATTTGTGGCCTGTGATATGTCGGGACCACTAGAACACCATTCCCCGAGTACGGGAAGGTTGTTGATCATGTACGAAACGCCGAAAAAGCCAACATACTATCAGATACAAATAATGAGAATGTAAGTACTTCATGTGAAGGACCAAGGCAAAGACACACAGCATTTGTCCCAATTGGAACCACATTCAACAAGCAAACGACTGAGGCCAGCCACCAGCTCCCTCCACTGACAGCGTACATCCGGACGCCTGAGAACACTGCGCCCGAACTTTGAATTCTGGCTTCGCTCCGAGGTTAAAGATCTTACCTGCCCAAATGATGAACAGCAGAACGGTGATAGTTTCGCTGAAGTCATTGGAAACGATGCAGCTGACCAACGATGTTGCATGCAAGTTAGGCCATGCTGAGCCTTAGACGGAAGTGTATATACATACCTCTGTTTTCATAGAGTCAATGCGACGGTTCACCGGAGCACATTGTATCCAGCCTACTCACCGGCAGCGTGTCGATAGACATGAAACTGAATACTACCTGCTCCAGTGCCCAGATGAATGTGGTCCAGCGATTCAAATAGTATAGTAGTACGACGCTGCTCCATTTCCTTCCCCATATGAGCTCGATTTCGCGAGAGAATGTTGCTGCATGGTCGTAGAGCACCAGAGCTGCAACAGGTAAATATTTCTCCAGTGCGTCATAAAATATACTATATCGCCTACTGGACGTTGCCACGACACAAAAACATGCTAGCCCACTATATGCGCAGGTGTTCATTGACAGGAGCAAAGTCGTAATAGAAATTGGCTCACGTGCTTTGTAGAATGGTCAGGATCTCTTCAGTGACATCTGGACTATTACTAGTCATATTCTCGTAGCAGGTGAGGGTCCAAATAGATGCTTTGCGTGACGGAGGGAGGTGTAAGGAAAGTCAAAAGTTGACCGGAGGTTAAATAGCACTCACCTCCGCGACTTATAGAGCCCGGTATATCTGTCAACGCACAGCTCCTTTCGTATGCTGTGATACTAGGCCGGTGCCTGTTTTGAAAATAATATCATCCGAAACCCCCGGATAAAGATAAAATGGTTCGTCAAGACAACCTTGCACAGGGGAGGGTACGTGAAACCCGATGAAAGCGAAGAGCTTGCCAATATACATAGCAATATCATGTCATGTTGAGCAACAACACCATTAATCGTGCTGGATCAAACATTCAGGCTAAGACAAGCTCTCTGAGTGAGTGGACCGCACTGCCCGAACCAGGACCAACAATATGTCAACTGTCCGGTAGGACACTATGGGTGGACATAAGAACTATCAGACACGTAGAAAGAATAGTATCGCAGTGCATTGCCCATTTGAACATTTGATGAGGACAGTCTGTCAACAGAGCTGTTCGAGAATCCCGATTTACATATAGCCTTTGTACCTAGACACATAGAACTCGTACCGCATTAATCCCTAGACTGACCTGGGTCTTGTACCACAACGAGTGCAACCCCGTGAGTAACGGAAAGAGGAGTAAGCTCCGGATTAAGTGTCTGGAATTGACAGATAGAGGTGGTTTGGCATGGAGCGGAAGACGGGGCTAAGCGGAATTGTACGGAGTGGCGGTGGGCAGCGCATTCAGGAGTACGCTAGGCGCCTCATGTTGCAAGACACCCACGAGATCGACTCTCCTTGATGTGCGAAAGTCTCAGATAAAAGGAGGTGTGGGCGTGTATAGAGGAAGTTCTGAGTACGTACCAGGTCGAGTACGATGGTCACGGTGAGAAATTGGCAGATCGGAATTCGCACCGTTCTGTCCTCCTCTCAGGGTGCTTGGCTTTGTGCTGCAGTTTCTGCTTAATGACACCATTAATATTTTCAATGACTCTGTGCGTCAGAACGTTGACACGATGGAGGAGTCCCTAGACCGCTACGCGACAGAGTGTGCAGACAAAGTCGGCGACGACTGGGACAGATCGGAATCCAATGCCGTGCTGGAAGTTCAACAAGGGCCCGCCGGACATCGAAAGTGATTTCACAAGGTGGATCCAGGAGTAAGAACGTGAATTTTTCAGGTCACCAAGACGAAGACAGAATAAGTATTGCGCCGACACATCGATAACTTTGGATTGGGGTTCGATGCTCAAGCGCTCAGGCATATCCTCATGTTCTCAGATCTCGGCTATCCTCGGTTATGCCGGACCACTTTGCAGCGGCAGTCCAGCTCGATCCAGCATCTATCTAGTGCCCAACGCCTTTTTTCTACTCTGGTTCCCCATCTCCGAACGGGCTTTTCCTGCATTTTCGACGGTATGAGGCTCTCTGCATGTCCATTGAGACTCACGCCCATTACGTTATGATGCGGCCTGATACGGCTTCAGGAAGAAACTCTTTCACGACTGGTCGATTCATACACAAATCTTGTACTTCTTCTTTCTTGCTCTCGCATATCGCCGGCACAAATCCTCGAAAGCCGTGCTACGAGGTTTTTGCGATCCATACGCCATATGAACAGGTGCTCACAGCACAACCGGGTGGGTCTTGTCTTCATGTCTTGGCGTGCGGTCAAGCTCACTATTATGTCCTCCTCGATAACATTCCACATGCATGAGCGCACGCTCCCTCCAAAATGGGATCATCTTTAGTGTCGTACCCGGCCTGCATATTTTAAGTCTGCCCATACGAGCCTCACTTGAGACCATCATCATCGATTTCTCAACCTCGGTCGCATTCAGTACGCGTGTTTCCACATGGTCACAATCGCTATCATTCGCATCTTCGCCGTCTTTGCCATGTTGGTTTGCGGTCATTATTATTGTCTATCCGTCACAACGTAAGGCTGGCCGTAAATCCTGATAGCGCTTCACCTTGCCTCCGCCACGCCCATAGAGTCTCGCGATAATTTTATGGGGCAGGTGCGTACACTACAAGATCTCGGTAGGGATGTAATTGGCGGAATGTATGCCTCCATACAACGAGCGCTTCAGGGATGAGGTGCATACATATTTCTATCCGGCTTTGAGATGATGGTCTCGATGCTAATCTCTACTCCCCAATGACCCATAGAATACAGTTCGCTCAGAGGGATACCTGCCCAGCGTGTCAGACCGGGTTCTGAACGCCACCAAGCACCGAGTTAGTCTGTTTGATACGGGGTTGCGCAATGATCAGTACTTATGGTGCTGATGCCGCATGCTGGATGTTGCAGAGTCCCCGTTGTATTGTTCGCATCATGAAGAGCGCGACGAAGCGATGATAGCGGCTGAGAAAAGATAAACATCCCCAAGGTCGCGACATCCGTTATTCCCTGATGTCAGCTTTGACTATCTCGCGACGTCCATATCTGGGGACTTGACTGCCACAGCTCCAGTCTGCTCGTATTCGTAGCGAGCTACTGCGATGCTATTCAAGGGAACCAAATCCCCGACAGTGCTGCGCAGAACCATAACATCCGTGAATGTAAGGTTCCGAGACGAGCTTGCCAAGCCATTCGACTCCAGCGAGTGTCCACGGGCTTGTTGGGTTGCTGTTCAGCTCGCCTGCTGCAATGTTCGATTCTATAGCAGCGCGTCTGTAGCATTAGTCCTGAGTGAGATGGCCACTCTCGAACAAGGATTTGACATAGTATCTTGAGGCTCAATCTCGCAGCTTGTAGGCGCACTAAATCAAAAAGGACTCTCATAATATATAAAAACACTCATTAATGTCTAACTACGTACCGTTCGATTTTGTGAACTCTCGCAATCTCAAACGCAATATTATCCAACGGAGACAGGAACTATTCATTCACGCGCACACAGATGGCGAGCGCACACAACCACAAAGGGAATGTATAAAGACAACAAACAACAGGCAACAGCACTGTGACTATCAACATCGTCCGTGGGTACTGAGTACTGGTCGCAGGGGTAAAGTTAAACAACATCAGGGTAAAACAACACTGGAGCAGACGGGGTAGTGGCGTAATAGTGGTATATAAACAAGGAGGAAGCGCGAAGGGTAGCGAGCGAGCGGTGTGGGTAGCATCCGTGGTAGCAATGCCCATGTCAAACCTCAGATCAAGTCAGTGTGTTCATCAACCGTCTCCCTCTCCCCCGCTTCACCTCTACAATGGGTATACACGCTTTCGCGTTATTTCGTTTTCCATCCACCCTCCATCCAGTATGTGCCTCAATCCGCCCGGAGAGAGTTTAGAGCACGAGCGCCGCGAGGACCATCGGGAGAACGCCGAGCCCGCCGAGGACGACGCCGCGCTGCGCGGCGCTAGAGGTCGTGCTGGGGTTCGCGGAAGAGGAGCTCGAACTGGTCGAGCTGCCCGAGACCGAGCCGCCTGTCGACGAGGGCGCTGCGCTGGACGAGGTCGCATTCGTGCCGTTCAGGCGGATGGCGTTGCGCTGGGAGTAGAGGTCAGGGAGGAGGAAGAGCGATGCAACAAGCAAGTGGGCGCAGATACTCACCACAAAGCCCGCCAAGGTCTCCGTGCTGCTGTCATTCGCATTGATCACGCCGACACCGCCCTCCCCACACGTGTTCACGTCGTAGAACCAGAATGTTGTGTTCACGTTCTGGATAAGAATCGGCACGGGGAGGATGGACGGGTTCGAGCCGTTGCCCGCGAGGCGGAAGTTCGAGTCAAAACCGTTCATCGGGGTGATGGATTCATTGATGGGGGTACATGGCTGTGCGAACGAAGACTCGGTCGCGGTGTGGTTGCCCAGAGTGACTAAGGTAAGAGAGTATTAGTATGTAACTGGGAGGACGAGACAGGCTGGAAGGAGTGAACCGAAGAACAGTCGTGGAATCCGAATCGACGCATCCGGCATCGAGCTAGATGCATGTATTCTCGCTGACAATACTGCATATATGCGCGTAGAAAGGCCTGCACTTGACAGGAGCCCGACTATGTCGCCGAAGGGACGCGATTCGAACTACGGCGGACGCGAATGTGCCATAGGTAACCCCAACTGTAGTTCAGAGCTCCGAGGAGGTATTCTGCCCAAAGATGCACCGACGATGCCAGATACAAGGCAATAACACTTCGGCCGCTCATATAATTGCTGCGGAGAACAGCCTCCTGCCCGCGCAAGTGCTTGATCACGCACGGAAAGCGAACGCTCCATGCATGACGGGACATCCCTCCAAACCGGAGCTCCGCGGAAGTAGTCCCTCTCAAACATGCGTCAGAGACATGGTTAGGCACGGACACCAAGCAAAAGTCGCGAGCATGTTCACCCACACGAACGGAACGCGACTCGCACGCGCTATTCTGGATCGCCCCCCGCTTCCCCGCCGACGCGACCAAAATCACCGAAGATCTCCCACAAGACGCGATAGCATTCCTGGCATGCACGCACGCGCACGCGCAATGCTGCAGGCACTCGTGAGACGACCAACCCAGCGCACATCTTGCAGCCCAGAAGCACGGCGTCGCCACGCGCCACAGGCATGCACTTCTCGATACACGCGGACAAAGAGCGGCGACTCACAGTTGAAGATGACGGCGTCGCCGAGCTCAGCGTGCACCTCCTGCGGCTGGAAGACGAGTGAGCCATTCGTGGTGGTGTTCCCGCCGACGGTGATGATGATGTTCTTGGCCGACACGGCGGCAAGGAGCTGCAGTCGCCACCCATTGGATAGTTACGACGCGTCGCGACGTGATCGACGATCGTGAGCGTGTCTTTCCCCGCACGGCAACCACTGGACACTCACCGAAGCGACGACGACGGCGACACGCATGACTTGTTGAGCGGGCTCGGAAGGGGAGGAGGAGGAGGGTGCGGAGACGAAGGAGGGTGGAGGGCTGAAAACGAACACAACAGCGTCCGTCGCCATGCATCCTCGACCCCCGCTATAAAAACCGCCATCACGCAGGCGCCCAGCTCGCGTGCGCTTGATCGCCCTTACGTCACGGATGCTATTCGCGGCCTCGTTGGCCAATCACGGCGAAAAGCCGACGTGCTCAGGCCGGTGCCGGCGGTCGGCACGAAGGAAGATGCCGAGTTGCGTTATCCAGCCAATCCCCGCCCGCGCCGGGACAGATGGCAGGAGGGCGAGGCACCGCGAGCGGACCTGCGCTATGCGTCCTGGACTCCTGAAGATGATATTACGCATCAGTCGCTGCATGGGGACAGCGCAGCAGACGGCTAGCAGGCTTTGGTGGCGAGGGCGGGAGAGGGCGGAAGTCTGGTATGAAGGTGGTTAAAGGTGCCGACATGGCTGAATGCAACACAAGCGCATCTGACAGCCGGTCAGTTCACGCACATGGATTCTGCAGGATTTCACCTGATTTCACACACTCGCGAGGAATAGTACGTGTTTCGTGCACCCTTGAGCTTCTCCGGATATGTACGCTGTGAAGTGGGCAGGTCGCGTCCAGGGAGCCGAAGAGAGCGGCGCCGGCGAATGCGCGTTTGGCGTCGCTTCCGATGGTCGCCCCACATATGCCTTGCGTCTTGTGGAGGATATCGAGACATGCGACGCATGGAGCAAAACGCTGCCAGAAAAAAGCCAGGTCATCGCGGACAGCGACGAGCGCGAGAGAGAAAGGGACGGCTCAAACTGGTAGCTGTCCTTCCATTCCAAGTACGCCGGGTTCAACGGATGGATCTCTCGACAATGAATTAATGGCACGTTTCTGGACAGCTCTGGTCTCCACCGTGTCGAGAGTCCATTTGCGCACCCGGAACATGCACAACGTCCATCCCGCCGCACTCGCGCCACTGCGCTGTAATCTTAGGCTACGCCCGAATCCCGATAGCGAAAGGACGACCGCCCACCCAGATGCATCCGAGAAGCAGCGATCATGTGGCGCGATTCCCTACCTCATTGGCAGACACAGAAGCCGCGCCGAGAATGCAAGGACCCCCAAACTTAGAGGCGGTGTCTCGAGCGCTGTGTCTCATGATTCTAAAGATATTCAAGCTCCTCCGCTTCGAATCCTCCTTCTACCGATAGTCCCGGTCAGTGATGAATTGATGAGTCTGACAAGTCCAAGGATTGTCGATATATCTTCAGGAACAGCTCGGCTGAAGAATGGCGGTCGCAATGAACCGAAGGAGTATTACGACGGTGTTCAACGCTCCATCCTCTCCATGTCCGAGATTGGACTTCTCCATGACGCCCTCGGTGCACCATTCTACAGGTTACAACTTTAGGGAAGTGACCTCAAGATGAAGGGCCAGTGTCGGCGAAGTGGACAGGTGCTGTGAGTACTCATCTTCCCAACGAAGCTGGCATCTCGTCTCATGCGATAGGATTATGCATCCGTCCCCTATACATCTATCACTAATGAGAAGTCATATTCAATATGCCATACTATATGCGAGATGGTCGTCGGGGATTCCGAGTCGTGCCCCGCCCGCATGGCGGGGCAGGCATAGGCCGTGCTTCTGTTTATCGCGCATTCGCAGGAATGACAGCCTAGTCCGGAATGAAGCCCTCATGGATGGCTAATTGTGGCCTCATGGCTCTATACACTGCACTTCCCGGAGAAGGCCGAGACTTATATGGAACGAGGGAGATGGACCCCCCACTCGCGTTTCCTAGCACTGCATCGACATCTTATCCTGTCAATCTCGTCAATTCGAGTTCTTCCAACAAAGCATCACGTCGTAAGTGCGAGCTTCCTTGATACAGTGTCGCGCTGACAGATTTCTGAGTAGCAAGGATTGTTATGGAGGACAACACCTGTATCATCTCGAAGGGCGAGTGCGACTCCTCGCATACACCTGCCCGGGTTGGGCAGCCTCCCACAAACCGTGCGTTTTCCGTATCTCTAGACCAGCACCGGTTTTATATCTCTCTGCTGCTCCTGCGTGCGTTCGCCCTATTACCGATGTCATCACCCACAGATGATGGCGGAGCGCAGACTTCTTTGCAGCCATCAGCGGATATCACTCCGGAGAGTGGGACAGACAACGGCACCTATGGGTCCCTTGCTGAACTGCGTGTCGAGTTGGAAGACTGCCTGAGTCAATTAGTAACCAGTTTGTTCATTATGTCGTGGAAGGGCACCGTACGTCCAATATCTGCTGATTTTCTCAGTGTGTAGTTAGCTAATGCACGTTGCATGTGTGTTCCAAAAGTTCGTACAGATGGACCCCTCATTTTGCAATCTCTCATCACTGGTGATGGACGCAAGCAACATGTTGACCGTCATGACACTCTCAATGATATACCCGGACTCGCCCGTGATCGTCAACCCGTCTTCGATGACTCTGATGTTCCCGCTGGATACGTTTGGACCGAAATCTGTCGTGAATTTGCTAGACGAGGTGTGTAAAACCTTGCGCCCTAGAGCGATGCTCACAACGCTTCGTCAGGTTCTGTACTATCTCACGGAGCTCACCGAAGAGCTCGGCATCCTACCCGACACATTTCTGAGCGACGTGGGCACAAACAAAACTGGATGTGATCTGCCAGGCGATGCGAGAACGATACACGATCCCCGACGCCAGCTCCTGAACGCATTGATGAGCGAAATTGTTTTACATTCGGTTGTTCCAGAGAATGGTGAATCTCAAGTAAGTAGCTAGCATCTAACCTCATGGTGATGTTTATCAGTGCAAATCACAGGGCACAGCACCCATGTTGTATTCGGAAGATGCAAGTCAAAAGCCGATCGAGGAAGTCACATTTGTCGATTTGCCATTGCTCTTGGTGGATTCACGTGCAAGGCAGACGCTCTATGGCGCGCTGGAAGACATACACGTCACGAACACGATACCCGGCACATTCGTCAAGTCTTTCAAGTACGCGTTCAATTACTGTTTCACCCAAGTGAATGTCATATTCAACCTACTTCCATGCACTCCACTCGGTGTAAGCTTTCGATCGTTCAGTTGGATGATCCCTAAACCTGATGATTTGGTGCCGAACTCAGGATGCTACCCTACTCTCCCATGCAAAAGAGCTGCAATCAGCGATAATGTACGCGAACAACATGTCCGTCTCACCGATCGGACTGAGACCGAAGGTCATACTTTCCTTCATAGAAGGAGTAAGTGTGTCGTTGAGACTATAGCACTGCATTCTGAATGTGACATCAAGGTCTTTGATCCACTCTTGGCCATTGCGACGGCCATGCGTGCTCTACCTGCAGCATTTGTGGGACCTATACAATCGGACGAGACTGGGCGAGATAGCCTACCTCGATGTCGCCCCATATCCATCGGCTTTTTACTGGACATATTGGCACGGCATTGTGCATCTCTGGTTGATTTTACGCCACCGAGCCAATCAGACCCTATGACTGTGAGTGATTGCCTAGAAAATATGCAATCTTCCCGTGGAAGCTGAACAATTTCGGGATCAATCCAGTTTGATACGTCATTTGGTCAGCCCACGTCACTGCAGTCAGATCAGGACGACCTGTTAGAGGTCACAGAAACCCAGGACATTCATACAATATTGATTTGCAAAGATGCGCTGTGGTTGGGAGCGAAGCATGACGGCTATTCCCTAGCGTCATTCGACAACTACAAGTTACGCCGAGAGCCCGGCGTTGCGCGTCTTGACTTGCACCGGAAACAGAACAGCCCTCTATATGCTGCTCTCCAACAAAGCCATCACACATTCGGGCTGCTTGAAACGATGCTGGACAGACATATACCGGAACGACGTCTTCTACGGCGGTTGCACGATGGCAAAGTAGTCATAACGACTCAGGAAGTCCCCGGCCTTCTCCGAGAATGCCAGGATCATATTCGGAGTCTGAGGAAGACCAATCCTGATGCGTTCAAACAATGGAGCCAACGTGCACGGCACGCATTGGAAAGCACCAGGCAGTTTATACTTTGGGAGAGCCACGAGGCCGACCGCACTTTCAGCAAGGTTGAGCTAAATTCTCAGGACGTCGGGAGGATTCTTCATACGATCGCTGCCATCACGGAAGCGTCATGGAGCTTTCTCGACTGCGAGCTTCATGAAGCGGGAGTTGTCTCTGACAACTTGACTGGCTTGCAACTACCTGGCAATATCAACGAGGCCTGTCGTCATGAAATGGCCGAGGATGGCTGGTGTCCATTCGCGGCTAGCCAGCTGCACGGCTACAGCACGTGTGCACTGGGATTTGCGAGCACGTGCAAGCCATTCGTTCGCAAGGGAGTAGACCATCGCGACCACAGTCAGTGTACTCACAAGATGTGTTGTTCCAACAACATCGACCCCGCCACATATAGCAATTTGCATGTCACGGAAGACTGCACATGCAAGTCTGTTGTGCCCCCGGTCGAACAGATCAAGCACGCTCTCTCGCGCAAGGAAATCCCTATCATACGTATCCATGCCATGACCACTCCCGACGACGAACGTGTCACGATGACATGCAGCACTGCTTCGTCCGGCACATCTTATGTCGCGATCTCGCATGTATGGGCTGACGGACTAGGGAGCACGGCGGAAAAGGGGCTGCCCACATGCCAGTTGATACGCCTGGCGGAGTCCGCTCATCAGCTTGTGGATGGTGGCTTTCTATGGCTGGACGCGCTCTGCGTGCCCGAGGAGAAGGAGCTGAGGAAGCTCGCGATCGGACTAATGGGACAAACCTACCGGAAAGCCACCAAAGTGTTCGTCATCGACTCCGGAATACGATCGTGTTCCGTCAACGCGTCTACGGAGGAGCGATTACTCCGCGTTGTAGTGTCGGGGTGGATGCAACGACTCTGGACACTTCAGGAAGCGGTTCTGGCATCAGAGCTGATATTCCAGTTCTCCGATGGACTCCTCACATTGGGGAACCTATTACGATTAGGGACAGACTGGACCCAGCCTGTTGCAATACAACTCTGCTGCGCATTCGGCGATATTTGCATGCTGATGTCCACCTTATCGAGGCCGCCCTCGTCCCTCCGGCTGCAGGGCGTCATTAATGCGCTGCGCGGTAGATCCACCAGCAAGATATCAGACGAGACCCTCGCGATCTCCAGCTTGCTGGGAGTCGATAGTTACGCACTCGCGAGCATCGATTCCCTGACAGAGCGTATGAAGATGTTCTTGCTTCAAGTTCGGGAAATACCGTCAAAGATGCCATTCTTGGTGGATGGTCCTCGGTTGACTGGTCCAGGCTTTCGATGGGCTCCTGCAACATTTCTGTGCTCGGGAGAAGCCTCGAGGATGGTTGGAGACGGCGATGTGGCATTATGCACTCCAGAAGGCCTTCTCGCCAGGTACTACTGCTTCACATTGGAGACGCCAGTTGCGTTGCACGAAGACAACGTAATCCTCAGCAAGATTACACTCTCTGGACCTGATCTTGTGCTGTACTATGCCGACGTCAACGATCCTGTTGAGCCAGCCTCAGGGGATGAACTTTGCAACGCGATCGTCCTACAGACCGAACCATCGTTCGACAATTTGGCGATGGCCGTATCGATGGAAGAAGGACTTATGCGCGACAGCAATGGGGTTGTGCGACGGAGATGTTCCTACATTAAAGCTATACAGGTCAAGTTCGGGATGCTTGGCGTGCGCAGTGACGTCCCACTGCGAGAGCCGGTCGATGTGGAAGAGGGGCGTTTCGTTGATGTATGTCTCACTTGATTCAATTTGCAACTGATTCCTGCAACGGCGATTACCTGGCGAGAGTCTCTTGTACGAAGGGGATTCTGTGTCTGCATACCAGTATTCAATTTGATCTTGGTGCCGTTCACACATAAGAACCAGATGTGCACTCCGACTCGTTCGGATGTCTATCCAATTGTCTCAGCGACAGTAACATACTTCGCAATGTAATTACATGATGGCACATGCTCTAGATTGTTGCTTGCCAGATTTCCAGGATAACTGATTCGAGGGAAAAATCGTTATAGATTTAGTAAAGACCGGCCGGCGGAATTGGCTGACGCCGACCCCATGATAAGGCTAATGTGATATTCGACCCCCATGGAGCTGTGAGATGTCGCCTCCTTGTATCAGAGAGACTGTCCAACGCGGAGAAGTGCGGCACGGACAGAAAGCTGTACTCGGCGACTCGCTATGGACATTGCAGACGGACAGCAGTAGCTGTCGCATGCTGCGATCCGGCATAGGAGTCCTGGACCAGATTCGCAATGTAGAGGCAATCTTATGTTGCCACTGGTTCGAGTCTAGATCCGACCTATCATTTGACCTTTCGTCCTGAGGTGCGTTGTTGACCAAGCTCACCTTGCAGATGGTGTTCATCTCTACGCTACAGAAGCCATGCCGTTTCTATCAGACAATGCGTGGCCTGCTGGCCTGCGCACTATCTTCGAACATTGTGGCGCCGAGTATTCTGCATTCGAGAACCGCTACTATGGACCCTACGACAAGCTCTTGAACTATTGCTTTGGGGAAAGCTTCACCTATTACGTCGCACCGCAGTCCTCCAGAGACGATGGTGGCGACGCCGTCGACTTCATTGTCTCATTCGTCGTGTTCGGTAACAACGACAAGCCAGTCCTTGTCGAAGCCAAAGGCGACGCCTGGGCAGGGAAGGCTGAGCTACGCCATCGTGCAGCAGACGCGTGATCATTACGCCTTGATGCTCGACGAATCCACAGTCCCTCATCTTTGGGGTCGCCTTCTCGGCACTTCTATGCGTGTCTATTGTGGCGATAAGGCGACATTCATAGTCGATCCTTCGGCCATCCCGCGCCCCGAGCCGTCGATGCGCCTTCTTCTGCCGAGTTATCTAGGAGAGGAGTGGAAGACGGACATTTTGTCTCCAAAAGGGTTTGTGAGGATGAAAAAGTTCGTGACCGACATCTTCACCCATGCCAGTGATACTGAGTGACTCCAGCATCACCGTCGTGTACCGGATCTGTCAGTGATGTTTTCGAGTAGTCTTTCAGAGCTCGCATGTAGCGCGTACGCATATATATCACCAATTGGCTATGACCGTATCTTCTTTATCACAAATGACCCATATGCCCCCCAGCGAAAACGCGGCCGATTGAGGTGGTCTTGCGACGTTTACAAGGAGTCGTTGCCAAAGTTGCCGCTCGAGCGGTTGTACTCGCCAGACCAACAAAGACGAGTTTATTAGACAGACAAATCTAAGTGTGAGTAAAATGCAACAGCAAGAATCGGAACCAGACGATAGCGGAGACGAACATGGGAGAGCAAGTACATTCCTGCCAGATATGTTGTGTCGTTGCGGACTGCCTTGGAACGCAGAGCTTAGTCAGCACACCTCGTCCTGCTTGCTGTGGCTGAAACACAGTTCCGTTCCCTCTACATCGTACGCCCAGCCACCCCGCCTTTGTCTGTACCACAAGGAGCTATGGATCCATTTGAAGTGAGAATGCAGTTCCTAACGCTCTTGCGACGTTTGAACGCGTGAGTACGTCGCATTCACCCCTACAGCATTCTTGGTTCTAAACGGCTCATAAGCTCTCAACAGTCCATCCAAAAAGTCGTCGGATATGCTCTAAAATACTTCTCCGGCTGTGGTGAGGATCTATGGGATTGTATAGTAGAGGAATGTCAAAAGGTATGCCTGAGGGTCACCGTTCAGTTGCGCGCTGAATGTACTGAAGAAACTCAGGGTTCCATAAACAACCGCATCAATATCCTCTATTTTCTAGACTCCCTATGCGAAACGTCTTTACTGGCAAAGTCCCATTCTGGTACAGCAAGCCAGGAGAGCCGTCAAAACTCATCATTCTATGTCGACTATGTCTCCCGCGACCTCGGGAAAATCGTGGAGTACGTCGTACCAGAGGGTAGACAGGGCCTGCCAAATCTCATGAGCACAAAGCAGGTAAGGTCTCACCCATATCATGTAGTCCTAATTCTGATGTGTTAGTTTCGTAGATCCTGGAGAGCTGGAGGAGTAAGCGCGTGCTCGACCCGCAAAAGGTTGACGACGCGATGGCGACGCTGGACAGTAGGAAGGCGGCATTAGAACTGTCCGCGGACCCGACCGCAACACGCTCGTCCTCCACAGCTCTCCCTCGTTCAGAGGTCTTCAAACGAATAGAGGAAGACCGCGAACGTCACAAGCGCTTGCGTGAGCGGCGGTGGGTCCAACCCGTCTCGCACAATCCGCAGACGAACATGGCGACACAGCTTGCCGCGTTCCTCCCTTTGACAGATGACGGCGACGGCGAGGAAGAGCTGACGCTGGATATTGAGTTCGAGAATGACTGGGAGACAACGAGCGACTGGAATGAGGACGACGACGACGCAGTGGTAGAAGAAAATGATCTATGTTTCCCTACCGACGATTCGCAAGATGACGGACAAGCAATGGACTTGTCATAGCCTTCTTCTGTGTGTAAAATATCTGTATACTATGACGGGTCGTTGGTATATACCAGGCGGTGCACTGCAGTGACATGCTCATGTGATCGACCTTCCAGCAGTTGAGACCGAGCTACACGGTGCCGGCTACCGGAAGAACGAGGCTGGAAGTTCACATGATTAATGGGATCAATGGAGATATACGTATTTGCGATACGTAATACATCATATCAGGTATGTTTTCGGGGAGTTTCCGCTAGTGGCCTGGTGCTTCGTTCCCGAGCTGAATTTGCATGCCGGGGCCACCATGTCAAAGTCGATCACAATGATCCTCTCTGCTATTCTGACATATTTGAACTCTCACGACGCTCTGGTGATCCTACTCGCACTCCTGGCGTGCGGCATCTTGAAATGGCGTAATCAGGCCGTAAGTTGGAACGTCAGATAGTCTGCGCATCCGCCGTATACACACATCCTCCGGAGTCTGAACTCGGCTCCGGATTCCATTCATACTAGGAGATTGACTTTGCTATGTTTAACCGTGTCCGAAGGAGAGGGACTAGTGTGCTGATATTGACTTGATCGTAGGCGGTGCTTGGATCTGGGAGAGATAGGGACTCTTGGACTCGAGTGCCATTGAGACAGCCACAGGAATTGACGAAGGAGCGGGTGCAGCCAGGGAAGCAGCTAGAAGAAGGCCTGCCCGACCCGGATCCGCTCCTCGACTTCGATCTGTCCACTGCGAGGACACGCGACTACGTGTATGTCAACAGGACACTCCGATATCCGTATTTCCAGGTGCGACGCAACCTATCACAGCTTGAATCACTAGATATACTTATGTATGGCCGGGCTGGCAGACGATGTCGCACCGTCCGATGCACATCAACGACTGGATCGAGATTGACAAGGACTTTGTGGCATACCTCGATCAGAAGAAGCGGGTTATCGAGGAGCACGGTCAGTGATGCCGTCGTATATCTTCCATTCTTTCCCGCACTGACTTTGTTCGATGCGGGACCACAGCCCCGGACGTACTGCTCTCGTTGCCCGAGAACGATGACGCGTGCACAGAGCTCCTTCAGATGCTCGCCGACTATCTCCCGCGACGCTACCCTACGCTCTTCGCGCGTCTCCCTCCGACCGCCAGCCCAACCTCTGGTACTGACAAGCCATTTGGAGGCGGGATCCTCAATAAGGCCACTGGAGAGCAGTTCGACGTCACGAGTGTATGCGGGACCGATGCTCTTCGGATCGTATCGAGGTGCGTTACGGTTGATCTCGGTTGCTCGTTCTCGGCAGCTGATGGAGAATCTGTGGGCTATTTGTACTCCCTGAACAGGCTTGTCCAAGATGACTTCTTGATGGGGCGCGAACGTGATGACGGAAAAATATACCTTGTCGGCGGGCTTGTCGCTTTCCCTGGTGCGTTTATCACATTTGTGCCATCGCCCAACGTCGCCTTCGCCTTTGGAGGTGTGACGTTGACCTTTTCTCCAGGCTTCTACCTCCTCTCCGAGAAACTAGGCCAGCCGCTATCCGAGCTACATGCGCCCGTCCCGCATTTCGCAGCCAAGATAGGGATGAGCGTCGAGCGCACGCTCGTGCGGCTCGACCCTGCCCACCCTTTCGAGCGATCCAGCTGGGGTATCGCGGATGATCAGGATATGTTTTGGCGTAAGTCCCACTCCCCCATCAAAAGGCTGGCCCCGTTCAGCGTGTCGGATTCGCCTATGATTTTCACGTGAAACGTGGTTGACCCTTGTATCATGCACGCAGACAACATCACCTCCAACCCCCTCCGCCCTGGGCAGCGCGCAGAGGACCTCTGGTTGCGGATCTGCCACCAGACGTTCCGCAAGCTCCCGCGGTCGCGCGTGATTGTCTTTGGCGTGTGAGTGCACCCGCCCTACACCTGTCACTGTGAGCTGACGGGTGCCCCCGACTACCCGATGTACCAATATGCGGTTTGGAATTGCTTGGCTCCTGGATGTGCGTGTGCCGTCTCCGTTGCGGTGATATCGGAATGCTCCTCGAGCAGCCATCCAGTTCTGAGACAGATGAAGGAGTTTGCAGACCTCCCCCTCGTGCCCGAGTTGCTCGCAAAGATACATGTGGATTCGTCGCAGGAGATGCTTGACGTGCGTCCTCGACCTTTTACATGCATGTTAACTAACCAGAGTCTCACTTCCTACTCACGATGCTTCAGTACAAACAAGGTCCCAAGTACATCGATGTCCTCGTACCATATCTGCAGCAGCTTGCTGCACAACAGGTAGAACGGGGGCTTGTCAGGTACGGTCTTTCTCACTTCGTCTCCTCGTCATCTCCCTATGCGCATCCCTCCCTCCTTCATCTTCCTCGTCTGCAAAGCGCAGTTGGTTCACTATTGAGCCTAATATTGTTCACAACAGACCAGATGAACGGGAGGACCCCGCCAACTTCCGACGTTTGGCCCAGGACCGTTGCGATGCAACGGGTTGAGACGGACATGAGCGAAGATATAGAGTGAACACACTGCTCCTACAGTCCAAGGGCGCTCTTACATTGGCAGATCGAATGGAGATGGCGCATCTCACCGGTGAGATGTTGGTCACTTGATTGATTTAAATGCGTGCAGCGAGCTAGTTCTGTGATAGATGGTGGCACTGGTTGTGTTCGACTACTGATTAGTACACTGATGTTTTCTCCGAAAGAGTAAGAAAACGTTACTCGGGTCGGGGTGAAATTTGAAACTGTGCTTCGCTTCTCACAGAAGACATTGACCTCTTCTGGCAAACCTGTGCTCATTCCGGCCATCACCTTTCCAGGAGATTCGAAGTCGTGTCTTCCACATGGGGCAAATTCGAGCATGACTATCTCCTTCCGCACATGTTGTTGCAGGCGGCCTGGGTCGAGGCCAAGCCGCCGAATCTCCGATCCTGACAGATACATCTCTGCAGAGGGTCCAGAAGACCTCCGCTATTCACGAGCACATATTCGATATCGGTCTCCGAGTCTGTGTATGGGGCTGCGCTCGCCCAAAATGAACTAATTACTTCAGACTGTGTAGATTCCTGGATGATATCAACAGCAAAGATGCTATTTTATGGGAGTGGACGACTCTGATCGGTGACCCCCGGTGTAGGCACGCGTTCCGGCACGTGTCCTTTAATCGGAATCCGGGCGCTTTTAATTGCAGCTGTTTGGCTGTATTTCTCTGCGACTGTGGTCTTCGCAGCGTGCTCCACGCGCGGCTGGGTGCTCTCGGCACCGATATCAGCTCGGGTGCGAGGACTGGCGTCACATTGATGGAGCATGCTGGTCAAGAACCAGATACTTCTGGTCAGGGGCGTCTAGCATCCGCGCATCCGCTTTAGCGATACCGATGCCTCCTGCTGCCCTGGATGAGGCTAAGCTGGTGAATGCAGTGTTAATGATGTACAGCATGCTGCGGCGTGTGCGCGGCGCACTTCTAAGCGTCTCGATGCCGATGTGTATCTCCTTTCAGTATTCGATAAGCCGGTGAGATTGCTATATTTTCCTCGACGTCTACATTAGTCTCACCGAATTTCTTAGATAGGTAAACTATCTACTACGGCTGCCATCACGAGTGGAAATTGCATCCCGTTTGTTCTCGTTTCATCTTTACCATTTCTGACACATCACAAACGCCTCAACTGCCTTATGCAAAGTGCGTGATACGCGAACGTTTCTGCAGACTCGACGAGAACGTATCAGGCGCCGTGCCCAGCGCCCAAAGCATAACTGCGGTCGGTCTCGAATGTCCGCTCATACCCCCGCAGGAATTGGGTATCTATGCCTGGGCGCGGCCCATAGCGATGGATTGTTCCGTCCCATATGATCATGAGACTCTAATATTCGCCACAGTAAAGGGAAAATGCATTCTGCGAATAAGGGACATATAGAAGATGCCCCGGCCTCACGGCGCTTAACCTGGTTACATTTCTTGTTTCTCGCTTTCGCTCTCATGTTCAACCGCTATAGAGACCACGTACCATTATGGGTCGATACTTCCAACAAGAAGCGCAGATTTCCTTGGTATTGGATCCTCCTCTTCGTATCCGCCGCATTAAACACTGCACTATTATACACCTCGTTTTCCCAACCTCGAGAAGAATTCACTTGCCCGCAGCAAGAACCATGCCCGCAGCAGTCGTGCCCGGAGCAATCGTCAGAGGTAACACCTCTAGATAATTACCAAAGACTGTGAGTAAGCTTCTCGTAGCTTGCACATGCCAGTCCGGGACGATGGATTTACCACATCTTTACAGGGATGTGCAACCGCTTCTTGACGATGGCTCGATAAACCACGTTCTGACGTTGGAAAATGCTATCGTGACTACATTGTACACCGATGCGTACGCCCTCGCTGTCGCGACTCTCGGACACAGTCTCAATCGAGTGAACACCGCCGCACGGCGAATTGTGCTTTACCTTCCCGAGAAAGTATCCGCCAGTGCGCTCTGTATTGCAACCTCGAGCGGGTTTGACGCAATCCCTGTCTCACGCATCGATCCACCCCAGGGTGTCAACGAACGCTTCCTCGACCAATACACCAAGCTTCGCCTCTGGACGCTTGACCAGCATGGCATCAAGTCCATCGTTTACCTCGACGCGGATACGCTCGCTTTGCGAAACTTTGACGAGCTTTTCAGCTTGCCCTACACCTTCGCAGCCGTTCCAGACATATTCCTCGACTATCGCGGCTTCATTCTCAACTTCAACGCCGGCGTACTCATCTTGCGCCCCTCAACCGTTGTGTTCGAAGACATGCTTGGGAAGCTAAGCAAAGCGGATTACCCGCGCCACATGGCAGAGCAAGCATTCCTTAATCAGTACTTTGCTGCAAATGCAGTGCGCCTCCCATACGTATACAACGCGAATCTGGCCGTGAAGCAGCGCAAGCAAAGCGTCTGGGAGGACGTCTGGCCGCAAGCACGCATTGTGCACTACACGCTTGTCAAACCATTCCTTGACGACGCAGATTGGGACCTCGTAGTCGAGATAAATCGCATGGAGGAGGTTGTGGGCAGCAAGATGGGAAGGGACAATGGTCTGTTTGACCAAGAACTCGAGGCATGGGCAGAGGCATGGCGAGAGACACGCCAAATATATGGAGACGCGTGGATAACATGCGAGAGGGCCTCTGGCGATAGTGTGTGACGCTTGTCCTTCGCATATTCCGACGTATACACCTAGCATGTTCCTGAAATGAAATGCAGATGCAGACTCTCCGTCCTTGCATCGCGACATCGTGTATCCCGTACAGGTCCTGTCGCACGCTTGGCATATCTTCACTATTCTGCGCCATGTACCTCTTGCGTTTCCCTCTCTTCCGCAGCGATAACAGCTTCATGAGCAACGTGTCGCAGCACTGCACGCCTATCATCTCGTGTCCAGTGTTCTTCCGCTACTCTGAGCTTCAGCTGCTATGTAAGCGCTCGACGATCAGCTGCTTAATATACCGACAGAATATGGTGGATAACGCGGTGGAACTGACGTGAGGAGAAAATGTATAATTATGTGATGCGATGAATCTGAATGACCGCAAAGGAGATCCGGGATGTTTGAGCAATATATGTCTCTGGTACGACTTACATATGTTCCAGGAGACCCCCTAAATACTGCATCATTTCGACCAATTCGACATGTCACATGTCACAGGGGTCTAAGTCGGACGAATTTTGACCTCCTGTCACACGTTAAAACATCCAGTGCCGAATCTTGTGCTGACGATTTTGACGAATGGGTGTCACAATTGGCTAAATTTGGACCAAAATGTCAAACTTTTGCTCCCGGCCACGCGCCTTCTGCGCGTTTCCGAGCGACCCCGACGAAGGAGGGAATAGGCACTTGGTTTGCAGAACCGGCCCTCAAATGTGACTGTGACTCAATCGATGGACGTTATTCCCACGCATATGTGATGTGCCTTTTGGCGCGACCTCCGACGCGTCCACGGCGCCCTTGGTTGTCCTGCTGCTGGAGTCCCGGCGGGGCCCAGACAGCGCAGCTCGTGCACATCTCCCCGACATGTCTGCAGTACCCTGGCCCATCCGGCATAGCGCACGGGGGCAGGTGAGAAGGTAAAACCTGGCGCGCACGTTAAAAAAAAACCCCTGTGGGGAAAAAATCAATATTTTGCTACGCAACCAGGAACCAGTGGACTCCGGTAGATTAGAGCGCAATGTAATTTAAGTAGATTTTCGCGGCCCCGCTGGCGTGGCGCCCGGCTGCACCGGGTAGCTCTGCACGCGGCCGAACAATGCCACACACACACACTCTCTCTCTCCGCCAGATTATGCGTGGACACCGCTGGACGGGAGCAAGACATGTGCATCATATCGATGATTTTTAGTTAAGCTTGCAGTTGCCAGTGTACTGACACAACGCCGAGATCAGAGTTGAATATATATATATACTCAGGTAAGGGATGAAGCTACATTGACTCCAGGAGTGCGTGCGTGAAGTACGAAGAGCAACCTTTCTGTATGTATATCTACATGACGTTATGTGTTCAGTGCTCTAGCCTGTGAGGGAAAGGTCATTTGTAATTCTCTTTTCGCGCCAGGTATTACATAACATTGTGAGGCATGCTAAGCAAATGTTATGATGCGTCTAAAAAAACTCTCATACTTCTGGCTGTTGATTTACAGGTGTGGAGCCGCAGATCAAAATGCATCGGTCCACAAATTATGGACATCATTGATTAGAACAGACCGGAAATGTGTACTGTGCCTCGGACGGAAGAAGCTGTTTGTCAAAAACACACTTAATGAAAGGAATGCCCCAGGCCATGCCTACTTCAACGCAACGTAGTCCCTGCTCCCCCGTCACAAATATGAATAAGATCATGATCAGTGGCATGCGTAACCCACATCAGTACGTGCTGCTCCCGTTTGACCATGCGCTAAACGAGGTTTTCGCAGACCTTCTTCAAATACCCATTGTCCCATCACGCGACGCTTGCTGCTCATGTTGAACATAGGGGTGGATCCCATCAGATAGTTCGGCTTATGAGTCGGACTGTGAACTCGCTTTTCAGCGAGCAGCGATACAAACGGGCCACTCTTCCGCCTTTTGCGGTTTTCTTGGAGGAGGAAGAGGATCGAGAAGATCGGTCGGTTTCCGTCCCAAGTGCAAGCGTTTGACCTGATGTACCCGGTCGCAACATCAAGGGATCAACTTGTGGGCTGTGGCACAATCCGGTGCCTCTATCTGGCTTGTCGAGCTGGTGCAGTGCAATCCAACGGGATCTGCTCTGATGGACCGTCTATTACGCGTGGACAGGCCTTTGCTTTGATGTCCAGCATGTTTCTCTGACTACGTGCCAAGTGTTGCACATCTGTACGCCATCCCACGCGACTTGATGCATTACGAATAATACTGGCTGTCCCTGTACCCCGCTCCTGGTCTATCAAGTAACAGGCAAGAACTAGTATACGCGATGCAAGTAAAACGGTGAAACTCACCTCACTGGCGACCACATAGCCTGCTGCATAGCCCCTGCGGCCATGGATGCACTCGATCCGTGAGACTGAATTGACAGTCGGACTTGTTCAGCATTACTGATTGTTCAATTGGGGTCTGATGGCCGAAGAACAATTGCCAAGTCTAAGGGTCCAGGGAGCCGGCGCAAAATAAAATTCAGCTGTCGAAACGCAGTCATGAGTACCAGTCTGTACTCGGCGTGCCTGACTGTGGGAGCCACCGATCTATCCGCCCGGCGCAGCCGCGCAACAATGTGAACCGCAGCTGGTCCACGAGTGGAGCAGAAGCACAACATATAGAAAGATAGATGAGCCTCCTCCCCGCCGGATCCGAGAACGTGGAACGCTCTCGTTGCACCACAGCTTGGGAGAAGTTACCTCGCTACTTCGAGCAGGTGCTGTGATGTGTCGTCTCTGCGCAGCCCGCCGCAGCTTGACAGGTTTTCTGTTGCAGAAGGTGCCTCGGCCTTGTTGGGAAGGTGAAGCATGCCGAGATGTACAAATTTTCAATACCCATAGCCAGGCGCACCTTCTCGCAGAATTCCAGGCACCCTTATGGGAGAGTCTGCCTCCATGCTAATTGTGCCGAGACGCGCCGACTTGGCGGAAAGTCAGATCATCATCGCAGTCGGTTGTATAGAGCGACTTTTGAGAGTATTTCGATGATCCGCAGCCGCAGTTGGCCTTTACCGAAGCAGCTTTGCACTGGCGTGTGATGCTCCTTTGTCAAATGTCCGGAATATACCGGTGCGTTGTGCAGCGCCCACGAAGAGGCAGCCTTTGGTAGAGCCTTTCTATCAGAGTCATGGCTCTGATGGCGCATGCGACACCTGCCCCATCTCAGCAGCACTTTCTGCGAATCAGTGGATGGCACCCGCCTATCACAACCTCCTGGAGCGGATCGATACTGCAAGTCCTGGCAATCGTCTTTGCCGTGTGTCCCTGTATGTATGTTCAGGAAGCAGCGATTGCAGGCATTATCTGTGCCAGTCTCTGCGTGCAGTCAACAGCTGCGGGCAGGAACATATTCTTTACATATGCCTGCTCGAAGAAGCGCGCGCCAACAGAAAACCGGTGAATTTGGCGATTTTGAGGACCGACTAGTAGAATAGCACATGGCGTATTCCCACATATGCCTGTCCGGTGCCGCAGCACACCCGAAATCGGGGGCATGGGGTCGTATCTGTGCGGGTGGGCCGTGATCGAGATCGCCCGCGCAGAGTGGATCAAAGGTGACGAGCGTCTCTTTCGCGGTAAGCGAAGTGGTGTTAGATTTTTATTATTTTTTATTATTTGAAATTCTACATATTTGTATACCGCGTACAACACAGGCACAGCTGCGGTCCTATCTATACGATAGAGTTTTTGGTGGGATGCCCAGCTGTGGGCCATCATCGACACCCGCGCATCGCCCCGGTGTGACCTACAATCTCTCTCCGTGCGCGTCGTCAAACGCAGCCACAGCCGCCTCGCGCTCCTCAGCGCTCGCTTCCTCCCACACGCGCGCGCGGCGCAGTAGTCGATGCAAGTGGTGTTAGATTGCGATCTCTGTATTCGAAACGGTTCAGCCCTGAGCTGGCTCATCATCTTTCTGCAGCTTACTACTAACAGGGGTGTTGAATGCCGAGGGAAGACTATTGCACAAGATCAACAGTAAGTCTATATTCAATATGTTTAGCTAGGATCTTGACACATCCCCTGCACACTTCAAACACCGTCAAGGTTTTATTCAGTGACGGAGAAATGGGCAACTCGAGCTGCGGATTTGATCACTGATCATGGAACAGCACTTATGCGCAGCACAGCACCCAGAAGAGACTTATTGCCCGAATGTCCGAGGTCCTTCCCTTCTGACGTCTCCCCTTCGGACGGCATGGAGACCACTCCGCACAATTGATGGGGCTATAAATTGCAACAGGGTGGAGCTGCGCTTGGGTTCGCGGGGTAGAAGCATATAGAGGATGTGCCAGCTGCAAGGCGCCCTATTCAGTCGCATCCCTTGTTCCTGGCACTCATGTTCAATCGCTATAGAGATTATGTATCGTTGTGGTCAATGGATGCCCTTCCAATGAAGCGCAGAAATTATTGGCATTATATCCTCATTGCAGCGTCCACCACACTGAACGCCATTCTGCTATATAACTTGTTCTTTGGTTCACGCCGATTAGAACCTCTGGAGAACTATCAGAAATTGTGAGCACGCAGTTTTATTTGACACCATCCCCCTTCCACGAGTATCTACGCTTTGGTCATGTTCTCCCGTTACACCTTTCCCATTTCGCGAGGAGTACCTTGAGCGGTAACTTCTCTTCACATTCCTCTATATTCTGAGTGTGCAACGGAGCTGACAACGTGGCCCCAGGAATATCCAGCCTCTGTTGGACGCAGCTTCTGTGAACCATGTTATCTCGTCAGAACACGCTGTCGTGACGGCCATGTACACCGATACATACGCGACTGCGATTGCGACCTTGGGGCATAGTCTCAATAAAGTGAATACTACCGCACGACGAATCCTCCTCTACCTTCCCGACAAAGTATCCGCTCGTGCGCTCTGCATCGCCTCTTCCACCGGATTCGACCCACTCCCCATCTCACGCATAGACCCCCCACACGGCGGCAAGGGTATATACAAGCGTTTCATCGACCAGTACTCTAAACTCAACCTCTGGACGCTTGACCAACACGACGTCAAGTCGGCTGTCTATCTCGATGCCGATACGCTTGTCCTGCAGAACTTCGACGAGCTCTTCAGCCTACCGTATTCCTTCGCCGCTGTCCCGGACATTTTTGTCGATTCTCGTGGCTTCACGCTCGGCTTCAACGCCGGCGTGCTTGTCATGCGGCCGTCCACGGAGGTCTTCATTGACATGTGCGCGAAGCTCTCCGAGGCGGACTTTCCGCTGCACAACGCGGAGCAAGCCTTCCTCAACCAGTACTTCGCTGCGGACACGGTGAGGCTTCCCTACGTCTATAACGCGAATCTCGCCATCAAGCAACGGAGTCCAAAAGTGTGGGAGGATGTCTGGGCAAAAGCGCGCATTGTGCACTACACGACCGTGAAGCCGTTCATTGATGATGCACACCCCGAGAGCGAGGTTAATTTCCACCACCTTCGCAAGCTCCTAAGCAGCAAGCTGGGCCAGCAGCGTGGCCTATTCGACCAGGAGTTGGAGGCGTGGGCAGAAGCGTGGCGGGACACGCGCCGACTGTACGGAGATTTGTTTGCAACGTGCGCTAGGGGTGGAGCGGGGCGATAGGGCGTGCGCATCTTGCGTAGTAGCAGCCCTCTCATATCCTTCGGCGCGGGCGCACCTTCCATTAACCAGACTCACACCCTTGTCATGACTTCGCATTCTGTCCCCTCTTGCATCCCCCAATCCGTTTCGTAACTGCTGTCCTCTGCTCACGTCGTAAATTATCGATCCTTGGTTCATCCTACACAGTCCATCTTACCGCAATTGCCTGTGACCCAAAGTGCAGATTGCCAGAATACACCTAATGATACATAGTCGAACGTACAATGCAGCGATATCGCAGCGAGATTGAATACACCCAGCGGTAAAAAGGGCGATCAGTACACAGTCGTGTCCTGCAATCGCCACTGGGCCAGCGGACCCCACCACCAAACCGACCGCGGGGGCTGGGGTGCTGCGCCGTAGTCCCTTGTGGGATTTGGCTCTTGCCCCTTCTCCTCCCCATTAGGCACCCGCACTACGCCTTCCTCCACCCCTTCCACCGTCGAGTCATCGCTATCCTTGGTATAGGATTGCATTTCGACGCTCTCGGCCCCCCTCCACCCTCGTATGCCCAGATCCCAGCCAAGGTGGCCGATGCCCCATCCCCGCCCGACCTGTGGCTGGCCCTCCGGCCCGTACACCTGGTTGATCCGTTCGACGTGCTCGACAGCCTGCGCACGCGCCGCGGTGAGATGTGCGTGTCGCAGGTACAAGAAGAACCCATGGACCGCGTGCCACACACGGTGGTTGACGAGGCGCGCCAGCCTAGCTCTTGTGCTCGCCGCCAACGGGGTGCCAACCGTGCTCGCGCTGATGGTCGTACTGGCACTCGACGAGACAACCGTTGGGCTGGCCACCCTACCGTCGCAGGGCTCGGATGCACTGCGCCGCGACAGCACAGGCGTCACGCGCACAGACTCCTCGCCATCGGCGTCGCTGTGCTGCACTGTGTTGCGCCGGCGGACGCCGAACGCCTCCGAAACGCCTCGGAGGATCGTCTGCGCGCGCTCGCGCCGGATCTGCCGGCGCGCCATCTGCAGGGAGCGCTTGCGCCGGCGCTTCTCCTCGCGGCGGAGGAGGTCGTCGACCTCGCCGACGCCCATGCCCGCACCGACCCACCACCACCAACCGAGGAAGCTCTGCCAAAGGATGACAGCCCAGATGAGGCCAGGCATCCACTCGTACTGCTCCTTGGTGGGGATGTACAGGAATGTCGTGACGGTCGAAATGATCGCGAGCGTAATCGCGCCCACGCCAAAGTTGGCGGTGCCGCCGTCAGTGCGCCACGCCTGCTTGCGATTCACGAGTAAGCCCCACAGAAGGAGCGACATTGTGAAAAGTAGGGAGAGCGTCGCGTTGCAGATGTTCTGGATCGCGAATGCGATGTCCGTAGTCTTCGTGTCGCTCCGAATGCGCACGACGTGCATCGCCGCGGACGCTACGGCGAGCGGGCCGAGCAGGGCATAGATCAAGCGGCGTTCCAGGCTCGAGGGATATAGTAGCGTAAGGAACTGGATGTGTGTGAGCTGGACAGACACAGAATGTGAGGAACAATTGCAAAATCTGACAATGTAAGAAACGCACCTGGATCAGCATCCCCACCGCCGCATTCATGAGCAACCACGCCGCAAGCCCAGGGGTCGTCCAAGAATCATCCAGATCCGCGCCAGGAGTCAGGGGAGGTATATTGACCGCAATATAGTCGAGCATGTAGGGCCATTGCCTGCTCTGCGAAGAAACAGTCGACATTATGACGTTTATTGTGGCGACACATGAGACCACGAGCGTGGTGACGGAGGACATCTGGAGGACGAAGTTCACCGGCGCAAGTGGCCAATGATATTGAGCAGTGAAGAGGAGGTGGATGAGTAGCACCGCGGCAAGAGTGAAAACAATGCCGATGAACAGGATCTGTACAGGAACGGAGCGGGCGAAGTTCGGCCTGTATTGCAAGATCGGATCGAGGGGATAGCTGAAAGCAGTGGTCAGCGGGTGTTTTCCTCTCTGTTGCGCGACTTACGCAGAAGTGTCGTTCGCTGAATTGCTCGAGATGTTCTGTGTAGCAACATAGGTGACGAAGAAAGACAGGATGAGCAGAACATTGTGCAGTGTCATGTTCCGAGTCTCCCGAGACATTCTGGGGATTTGTACCGATACTGCCGAAGAGCGCAAGCTCAACTGCTTGTGTAGCGCTCTCCTTCACCAATTCTATGGCTTTGGCACCTTGTCCAGCTTGATTCTGCTGTATCACGGTCTCAGGGATGGCGGGAGGTCGAGGTGTGGCGACGACCCGGACCCAGTGCCTTGAGCGCCGCGGATGCTGACATAATCAATTCACTCCTCCTGAGCGCAAGCTAAAGCGCTAAACGTGGGACGCTCACTTGCAATAACGAAACCCATCCTGACGCAGCTTACGTACTCTTAGGACCTGTTATGCCGAAGCTCGAGCAATACATGCCCAAGTCCACTATGGTGCTCAATGCAGTACCCGCTTTTCAGCCCACTATCTACTACTATGTCAACGATATTATCAGTAGGAACCACACGGCCCCTAGCATGTCAACACGAACTCATGAATACAGAGAGTGGAAATGAGTCTCTTGAAAGAGATTGTCGTCGTCCTCATTGGCCTTCCTTCTATGTCTGTGATACAATGGTTGAGCACCTCCGATATCCCTCGGACTTGTCACGAGATCTTTCGGCCTCGGAGGTCCCATCATCGCCAAGACGACACCTGGAAGACATTACAGCATCCTTGGACCCCTGTCAGCACTTCGGTACCGGAGGATTTTAAATGTGAGATGGCTAACAGTGTCAACGTCTCCAGGGACGTTTGCACTATCCCGGCTATCCTGCTGTGCAGACCAGTGCGCATTACGGATGAGACGCGGATGTCGGAATGATGTTAGTCGGATTCAGTGGTGGCGGAAGAAATGGCCCGAGAACGAGAACCACTCGAGACGATATCAGACAAGATGCTTTCACTTATTCTAATGTCTTGCACGATGCCATCGTACGTTTGAGAGTGCCTGGGGAGGTCATGACGAAGAGGTTCGCGGAAGCAACGGGTATCGAACAAGCAACCTATTGTAACCTATCACGACGCGCGAGTCTCAACACCACATTACACTAACCCTTTTTGAGCACACTTACTCCATAATGTACGCCATCATTGATGTGGTGATTCATCTCTGTCCCCTCCGACATCTGTCCCCTCCGACATCTGTCCATCGCACAGCCTGTTCAAACATTGACTGCTCAGCGGCTATACTCAAGTGGCTACGAGCGGAGTGATTGGGGTCTGCACCCGGGAACGTTACCTGACTGTGCGCTGCGGCCGTTGCGTACGCTTGTACCACCATGAACTTCGAGGACGATGCAGCCTCTCCTTCACTTTTCGACCGACTGAGGATGCGGTACAGCAACTACTCGCCATTACGGCCCGACCTGGGAACGTCGAAGCACCAGGCTGGCAGCGGACGCTGTACCTGGGTCACCGTGGCAATCACCGTGTCTATTGTTCTGAATCTGGTCTTTCTATGCAGATCCCTCGGGAAGGGTATGCCGCAGGCCCCTCCGTCTGCTCTAGACAACTATCAGCCTCTGTGAGTACTGGTTCTTTGTAGCATTCTGCTTAGCTACTTCGGTGAAGTGCAATAATGCAAGCTGGCGCGATACGCGTTCAGCTTGTTCTAGAACTCGCGATATATACGCTTGCGGCCTCATACTTGCGTCTATACATAGAGTTCCCTCAGTGTAATACACTTCGAGAGTGTCACATGCGTACACAGCCACCCTTTGTCATAAATGTATATTCATCGAGTGATTGCATTCAATCACCGACCCCCTCCTGCCAACTACTCACTAACGCGTAATCAAACACTTCAGGAACAACCAACCCATCGTTGATGTACCCTTTCTGGCAACTACACCGCATCTCGATCCCAAGGAGAATGTCATCGTCACTAGCCTCTATACCGACGCCTTCGCCACTGCCGTCGCGACGCTCGGACACACGCTGAACAAAGCCAACAGCAGCGCGGGCCGGCTGCTTCTCTACCTCCCTGACAAGATCTCCTCGCGCGCACTCTGCATCGCGACCGCGAGCGGCTTCGTGCCGCACCAGGTGCCGCGTATTCCGCCGCCTCACAAGGGCGTGCACCGCCACTTCCTCGACCAATACTCGAAGCTGAATCTGTGGGGGCTCGACGCGATCGGCGTGAAGAGCGTCGTATACGTCGACGCGGACACGCTCGTGCGGCGCAACTTCGACGAGCTGTTCAGCGTGCCGTTCAGCTTCGGTGCGGTGCCTGATGTGTACATCGACGACCCCGGCTTCATCCTCGGCTTCAACGCCGGCGTGCTCTTCCTCCGCCCGTCGACGCAGGTCTTCGATCGTATGATCGCGCAGATCGGCACGGCGAATTACCGCACGGAGGATGCGGAGCAGTCGTTCCTGAACCACTTCTACGGACCCCAGGCTGTGCGCCTCCCGTACGCGTACAATGCAAACCTCGCAATCAAGCGCAGGAAGCCTGAGCTGTGGGAAGACTTGAAGAAGGAGGCGCGCATCGTGCACTACACGTTGGTCAAGCCATTCCTGCAGGGAGACTATGCGGAGGTGCCCATTGAGAAGCTCGAGAAGAACATTGCGAAGAAGTCAAACGTTTGGAGTGGCCTCTTCAGGGAAGAGGTGGAGGAGTGGGGAGAGGCGTGGAGGGAAACATATCAGCAGTATGGTGCAGCCATTGATGAGTGCCAGAGACGCGGTTAGCATCTCTGCATAATTTCTTTTGGGTGCGTGTTTGCATCTTCTGCAGCATTATAGCTCATTCATGCGACTGCACAGCGCATATACCCGCAACACCGGCAAGGTAACCTTCCTCGGTACAACGCCATGTCTGGTGAGGCCAAAAGCGCAGGCGCAGGCGGCTTCTTATGTGCTTGCTTTATACCCTCATTAAGAGGTCGGAGCAACTCAGAACTTCTGAACGGACTACTGCTCGATAGCTCGGGACATTGTACATTTCGATAAGCATCCTCTATTATAATGTATATGTCGTGGTTCTCTAATTAAACCTGTCCTGGGAGTTTGTGCTCACATAACGGCGGGCTCTATGTAGGTATGTAGGATCACGCACTCACCAGTGTCCTCAATGTCGGACAGCTGCGGATCTTCTCGAGGTGACGAACGCTCCGAGCCTCCTGCAACCGCAATTGCTGTAGAAAATCAATGGCCGTTCTGGTTGCGTGATTTGATCAGTGGCCGGTCACCTTCACGCCGGGATGATGATGCAACAGTCACCCTCGGCGGGCCTTGACACAACGCATGCTGATTGATATCTTCTAGTAGCGACTTGCGGCGCACGCATCCGATGGAATCGCATCTCATTCTCATGAAATCGTAGAGGAATTACAGACAACCAGTTCAGTTATACAGCGCCCATCGCCGGGGCTGTGCCGACAAACGTTTCACATGCAGGACCGAACAAGCATGCGCGAGTGAATATGCAATACCAGTTGGACAGGTCAACGAATGACTGTGGAAGATGTTCGTGAGCTAGCTCGGGCTAGGTCAGGAAATGGCTTGAACGCACCTCTCCTAGGCCCATGTACCACTACCTCGGATACTGTTGTGACACCGGGGACAGTGCCACTGTAAACGAAAGGGGCTAGCCCAATACCAGTCGCAGGCGGTGGTAGAGGTCGGGAAATGGACTTACCAAAAACTTGAAAGAAGGACTGCTGCAGTGACAGTAGCAATACGTCCGTGCAAGCGAAAGTGAGTTTACTTAGGTTTCAAACTGAATGGAACCAGCATCTAGAGTGGATCTGATGCGGGAGTTCTCCGGCACTGTTGACATGAACCGTTAATTCGAGGGCTTATATGCAAGTTATAAAGACTAGTTCTCCACTTTATGTAGATGGAACCACGCAGTCGTTCTGAGAAGATGTATGTGGCCTTCGCGACTCCGAAGTCGTTCACTCTGATTGTGGGCAACAGCAACAGCATCAGAGGGCCATTCAAGCAACCGAATCTTTTCTGCAATGTATCGCCCAAGAGTTCGGCAACATTGCTCCATGTGCTTGATTGTTCGGATCACCAACGATGGTTGCGACGACGGATCGCAGCACATCGGTAGCCGTCTTTGGAGGGTGCCAGATGAGATAAGTATTCATAGTAATGCCCTGAAATGAGCCTTAGCCATCATCACGTCCAGGCCGGAATTCTCCTCGAAAGGACAGTGACTGGTGAACAACTACTATGGAGAGTCCAAAGTAGATGCGTAGGGTCGAGCCAAGCTGAATCCGTTGGGCGGCATGTACATGGCGATGGACGACGAGGAAAGAGGCAGCGCCACCGGCCCGCCAGTACGCTCCTCCTCCTCCTCCTCCTCCTCCTCCTCCTCCCTTCCCGACAGTGAGGGCTGCTTTTTCGAGGATCGAACTTTACGTTGCTCTGGTCATCATGTTCATACTGAATCTTATTCTTAATGCTAAAACCCGATATACAGCTTCGTGATATCTTTCTCCGCTGGCATCCGGCAGTCATATCCCAGACCACGTTGGCTCATGACCGACACCTAACTAGCAACTTCTCGTCGTTCCCAGATCGGCTGTTTCCTGGTGATGAGCAGTGCCTGTCAAGTTGGCCATGGATGGATGAGGTGTCTCTCAATCTGGACGTGTGAGGTCTGGCATGGTATGTGCACGTGCTCGGTCAACAGAACACCTCCTCGGATCCGACCGTTGCCAGCTCATATGGAGCTACCATCTCCTTGGTATTCACTGGGCTTTCCAACGTGCAGGGCATCACTTATACCGATCATCACGGAATCAAAATCTCGTCCGCGCTCTCTGACTCCTCGGGAACACTCAGCGCCCGCGAGTCCCCTGGGTACGCACACAAATGCCAAGCGTTTGAAGAGCTCAAGTTTCCTTACGCTGCCGCCACAACAGTCACTCCCATTGCGTGTCAAACCAAAGCCCTGGTTGTCTTTGGGAGGATACCGCATAATATCTCGGCTTCGATCCATTTTTCTGCACGATACAACCACTACCGGGCGCATCGCTCCATGCATTGGCCGTCCGATATTGCCTACCTTGTCACCCGATAATCGAATTTAGAGGCCTACGGGGTGGTATCTCAGGCGCGCGCAGAAGATGATCAGACCCAGCCCTACCCGGCCGCTCCGGCCAGAATTTCTCGGCATGTCCCATCATCTCCGCTGGTGACCATATACCATGCTGCTGCGTCGTCGGAAGGCCTAAGCAACGTTTAGATGTGTGTGGCTGCGGTGCGGCACTGCAACGGGCAGCGGGCGCCGACGCCGGCGTGATTTTGACACAAAGCCGCCGCGTGCCGGGCACACCGAATTTTTCTGTCCCAGGCCATCTGTCGGTGACTTTGAAGCATTCGATACCAGAATATTCTGATTTTGTATGGGGGAAGCTTCCTAGAGCTGGTGGAGCTCAAGGATACATAGTAGTCATCGCGAAGGCATTCGACAGCGAGCGCTAAGATGCGGCATTTGTGCGCGGCAGTTCAGATCAATTCGGATTTCGCGCTAGACCTGGATCTCATATCCCTCTTTCCTCCTTCATGGCTATGCTTCCTTCACAGCCTTCCAAAATGTTAGCGGCCGAGGGCGCAGGAGCGCCGTAATGGTTGATAAATGGGGTCAGTACGCGCTAAACTACTGCGCGTCGCGCTCACGAGGTACTTATATACCACGCCATGGACGTCGCGCGGCGTAAGGCGCCCCCCCTCAACTTTCAACGGCTCAGGATGAGTTACAACGACTATCTGCCATTATGGGACGAGAAGAAGGTGCAGAAATTCCGGAGCGGCAGCAGACGATGTTCCTGGATCCCTGTAGCAATCGCGATGTCGGTTCTGCTCAATGTTATCTTCATCCTCGGCCCAAGTAAGGCGGCTCCGTCGACTATGCCGCCGGCGCCCTCGCTAACGGCATTGGACAATTATCAGCACCTGTGAGTGATACTCTTAACATCGTCGCGAGGAAGCGATGTAAGCCCATCATGAACGATGTCACGAAAGCAATAGTGTGGAGTACGAGATTGCATGGTGTCCGCTTTATTCTTGTGCATGATCCGAGTCATATCGTCCTACACGTACAGAGTGATACATGTTGCGTGCACACGTGGTTGCGAGATGGGCGCGGTTCATTGCTCCGTTTAACGCCACCAGCTGAGAGCTCTTCTGCTCTTGAATTACCCCGGAACGATCTGTTACTGACGATATATACCCCGCCTTTATCCAGAAACTCACAACCAATCGTCAATGCAGCCTTCATGTCCACCACACCACCGGTCAACTCTGACGAGAACAAGATCGTCACGAGTTTATACACCGACGCCTTCGCACCTGGCGTAGCGGCATTAGGGCATACTCTGAACAAAGTGAATAGCAGCGCAGGCCGCTTGCTCCTATATCTCCCTGAGAAGATCTCTTCTCGCGCTCTCTGCATAGCGACATCCACCGGCTTTGTTGCCTACCCCATCAAACGAATACCACCTCCATACGAGGGCGTGCATCCCCATTTCCTTGACCAGTACTCCAAGCTAACTCTGTGGTCGCTCGATAGCCTCAGTGTGCAAAGTCTTGTCTATCTGGACGCTGACACGCTCGTCCATCGGAATTTTGACGAACTATTCAGCATGCCTTTCAACTTCGCCGCGGTCCCTGACGTATATGTCGATGATCCTGGCTTTACGCTCGGATTCAACGCCGGCATGCTATTCTTACGTCCATCCTCAACTGTCTTCGAGCGCATGATTGCGCAGATCGGTACCGCGAACTACCGCGCGGAAGACGCGGAGCAGTCCTTCCTAAACCACTTTTACGGCTCCGAGGCCGTGCGTCTTCCGTATGCATACAACGCGAACCTCGCAATCAAGCGTAGGAAGCCAGACTTGTGGGCCGACCTCAAGCGGGAGGCTCGCATCGTCCACTACACACTCGTGAAGCCATTCCTACAAGGCGATTACGAAGAAGTGGAGCTAATGGAGATGGACAAGAACATCGTTGGGCAATACGGTGCCTGGGGCGGTATATATAAGGAGGAGCTCGACGACTGGGCCCAAGCCTGGAGAGAGACCCTCCAGTGGCACGGAGCCGACATCGCGGAATGCCGTAGAAGCTATCATCACTCATAGCGTCTGCTCAAAACGTGAGTGCTGGTAATCACATATCTGACGATACCTTACTAATTCTGACGAAAGTTTTACTCAAGACATTCCCGGACGGCATGTAGGTTCTACGATTTCAATACTGCTGTCGCTTCAGCCGTGTTACATGGACAAAAAGGCAAGATGTGTATATCCCTTCCCTATGGTACCCGATGATTCTGCGACGGCACATATCATTCCTCCCTTCGACGGATCTCATTTGTGGGTTGGTGCAGTCTATAGAATCATTTTCATCGTTATCTCTCTGGGCTATATTTGTTGTACAGGTGTACACGTACTGCTTGGTATCAATCTAATCGAATCACATTCGCACACTTTGCACACGTAGGAATCCACTCTGCCGGTGTCACTATTACACTAAGTAGGATAACCTCAGAAAGTGAGTTCCTGTCCCCATCTTTATATACTTTCGGCCCACTTCTCTGTGAATGTATTCAACTTGCGCTTTTCGCTTTGCCCAAGCACTGCTATCCGACGCGCGGGCATCAGTACCCGGACCTGACGCCAAACAGTAGCCAAGAAAACTGCTCACTTTGTATAATCTCTTGATGTCACTGGCCATTTGGCCCGTTCGTTCACGGGCTGCTTCATTGAGCTTGACCAATGTCTTCGGCGGTGGTATAAATGGCGCAAAGGTGACGGTAGGCGAATTAGCATAGACTTGCGACAATAGTGGGGTATGCTGTTCGATTCTGCAGTGCCGGAGCTTCGACGAACTGTCCGTTAAGGGGCCACAACACGTACTCACGGCATGTCCAAGTTGGTCGGCAGACTGAACGCCCAATCTTCTTCGCTACGCTTGGCGGTCTCAAGACGTTCGAGGGTGGCCTCGAGCCCGTTCTTTAGATCCACCGGGTTCAAAACTCCAGAAGGAGCGTGGGGCGGGCGATCTGCTGACGAGGTTGATAATACATATTATTATGTCCTGAGTTGCAAACGCTCACTCCGCAGCTTTTTGAGAGCATTCTTTAATTCCTTCTCCAGAACCTGCTTCCGCCCATCGATGACCTCGGCGCTCGAAGTCGGCATCGCTTTCGTCGTTGCTACGTCATGGCGACGTCTTTAAGCTCCTGGATACCCACAGTCAAAGCTTCCGATTCTGCATTCCAGAAGGCTCGGCATCAGGCAGGTCTCCAGGCGCTCGCGAGTCTGTTGATAAGAATTGAGCTAAGGATGCGACCACGCGGAAGCATGGAACATACTGTGTCCAGTATTCGCTCACGAGCGGAGAGCAAGGCTGTCTGATCCCGATTCCAGGCGCGGCTGAGTTCGCCGAAGACGTCCACCACGTTGTCCATCTGGCTGTTGTCGACTACCTCAGCGAGAGTTTGCTGAGTACCTGGCGTGCAGCTGATGACCCATTACTGGTGATGGCGACACGCTCAAACGCTTCCGAGATGACGTTCAATTCGGAGCAGTACACAGCACCGGAATAAGAGGAATCTAGCTGACGTCTTCTGCTACGATGAGCTCGTGCAAAGTTTTCATGCAGCCTCGCAGCCTCCTGCTACGAGTCGCATAAGCCGGCAGAGTGAGTCTGCTAGTCTCAAGCTCTTTCAGACTTTGTTCGGCATCATCGAGGATTCGTGTGCGGACGTCTGAGAGGTTCTTGCTCTGTGCAACTGCGGTCCTGCAGCTCCGTTGTTGGTGATTGCTGGACCTGTGAGCTGACCATGAGTGACAACTTTTTAAGTAAACATATAATTCACACCCAGTTGAGACGCAAGCTTGATGAGATTCCGGTTCGCTACATCTGTGGTTGTCTTAAGAATCGTATCGACCTCGATACACAGTCAGCTCTTACACCGGCGGGAAGATAACCGTACTTGAGACCTTGATCCAGACTTCCTCCGGTGTCTCTTCGCAAACGCGGATATCTGCGTCTACTTTTGTAATAGCAGAATGAAGCTTATTGGCGGATTTTTTGAGCTGTCCAAACATAAGACTAACCACTCGAGATTGAACAGACTACATAGCAGGAAGATCAGTGTACGACTGACCGAGATTGTTCGAGGCGTCTTCGTAGGACAAATGCCTCCTTTTCTAGGAGATAAGACTCTTCTTCTGCATATTCAGCACGTCTACTGGTAATGTAGATGTGATCAATACGCTTCACCACGAAGGGAGTCTACTTACTTCAGACGCGAAGGGGGAACATATGCGACCGCAGTCCTGTTTACATCCGTCGTATCTGTGTCATTCGAAACCTGCAGACTGACCGCTAGGATCAGTCTAATGTGACCCACGGACATTGAATAATAAGCCGGTTACTTATATGCGAAGTTCTTCAACTTCCAGAGCAATCTTCCGGAGGATAGCTCGCATGACGTCACCCTCGTTGGGTGGCAGATTAGCAAGCTCCTTCTTGGGATCAGGATGGCATTGCAGTTAGTCGACCAGCCAATCTACGATAGCCCTACCAGCCGGTAAGTCGAGAGCCCACTTCAGCTCGTCAGGATTATGCGTCGGATCACCGAGGGATGTGATAAGGTTGCATAGAGCGTCAGCCATCATACAGTATATTCTCTGATATAGATAACAGTACCCCGCTTGCCCAACACGGTTTGACAGCGTTGAAGTGAATCGTGGCAAGATGATGGCGGAGCGTCCAGTGTCAGTGGCCTGAGAGTCGAGACGCGTCGCGGTCACGTGCCCAGACATACTATAGGCTTGGTTTGCTTTCGATTTGTTCCCGGCCGTACGTTCCTTACCAAGTCCTCTTACTCCCGGAATAACTTGGTGTTAATTTCGTCATGTGCGGCCGCAAAATTATGCTAAATCATGCCCGAGGACCGTCCTCCATATATCAAGTAGTATCGAGGTACCGAATGGCTATTCAGTGCTCAAAGAAACTAGTTCTGCACGGCTAAGGCTCATCTCAACATCGTAGCTATTTCAGCTATGGGAGAGACGGATCATTCGTGACCGACTAAAGAGCAGCCGGGCTGAGTGAGTAGCAAGGCTCACGAAAGCTAATAAAAGCCTACCCGCGACGGTAGCATCCGGCTGGGTGATAGTCGAGAACTCGTACGCTCTCTGAAGCTTTGTCGAGAAACCTTCTTCCACCCCACTTCATTTTGTATCTCTGACTGTACGCTCTACACTCCTACCTGTACTCTTGACATGTACAAACATGCTCGGGTCCGCATCGATGATAGCATGGCGCTGGCCTCGCTTACCACCGCCGCGCTGCCCGCCGGTCGACCCGACGTCCGCAGGTTGCCACCGCGACAATCGGCGCACAGCCGAGGGGCCAGATTTTCCATACATGTCGCTACCGCCCTGTCCCGCCAGCACCGATAGTCGAGCGACCCCTTGAGGGCGCACCTCATAGTCCGCAACACTTACATTCGTTTTCCTCATCGTTCCTTACCTTCTTGGCCGCGATCCCTCTTGACTTCGCTTCCGCGAGTCCTCTCCTTCAGCCTCGTCTGCTGCCCGCCCACCGTTCCCTACACCCGCCCCTCAAGGTGTGGCCGATCACGACGTCCTATGGCGGCTCCTGCCCGCCTCAGTCTACTACTATTCATACAGACGTGCCTTTTGCTCGCCCTCGTCAGCTGTGCGCGCGGCTCTCCGGTACCTTCGACACATGGCACGCATGGATTGTCTGCCCTCTCAATCCGAGATGAACCTGTCACGGTTCTCTTCCCAAATGGCACTATTGTCTACTATGATCCAGTATCTGGCGATCCAGTCTCTCAGGGCTCTGCCACTGATGGAAGCGGCAATGGGTTGTCCACAACAGCCATTATATGGATTACCTGCTCGTTCGCAGTCGGCGTACCGTTGTCCCTAGTCGGAACGAAGGTGTGGAGGCTCGTGTCTGGCACCGGCATTGGCCTAGCTGCTGCCGTGTGTGGTACGTGAAACATGCTAAGTTCTAATTGCACTATAGGGACTCATTCCCCTCGCATTCTTTAGTCTGGGCATCCTTCATTAACTCTGTGTCTGCCGGTGGCATACCAGACCTTGTAATAACCATTTTGGTTCTCGCATCGTTCGTCGTCGGCTTCCTCATCGGTGTATTCGAGGTTGGTCGGGTAGCAGGCACGACTTGCCTTGGTATCCTTGGCGGCCTCGCCTTCGGCATGCGTATAGTACTATTCCGTGCTGGTCTTCTTGTTCACGTCTTCCCTGTCAACTGGGTCATCATCGCCGTCTTCGGCGTCATCGGCCTTGGCCTCGTGATCTTTGCAAGGAGGGTTGCGATTGTGTGTCATCTCTTGTGTGCAATCCATCATCAGACTTAGTTTCTCGTCCACAGACTATAAGCTCTGCATCCGTCGGCACTTTCCTGACTGGACTCGGCATTGATCTAGCGATTAATCATCAAGTTGGCCTTAGTTTTGGGCTGCGGCTTCTATTCGACCGCAACTCTGCACATTATGCTGTACGTTTTTCATCTTAACGACAACGTTTGGTCGTTTACGGGGTCGTACAGGCAATCGTTCGTCAAGGCTGGCGGCCACCTACCAGCTCCATCGTCATCCTCGCAGTCTCACTCGCATTTACGTACGTGAAGGACTGTTGTTACTGCTAACAACCCCACTGATGAGATGCACGGCCCGTGGTCCAGGCCCATCCTCGCTTATGCGCAGCATAAAGTGTTCCCCAAACCGAAGCAACGCGCCCTCAACGAGGAGATCCCTTACGAGGAGGCGCCTGCCGAGGACAACGACGAGGTGAAGGAGATCAAAGAGGATGTCAACCCGAGTCCCGAGCAGGCTCCTGAAGAGGTCAAGAAGGACTCTCCCCAGGCGCATCTGCCTTCCCTTTCGAAGGACCCCGAGGCTGAGACGGAAGTCGCCCCGTCAGAAGACAGCGCGTCAACGAAGTCCACCATTCAACCAGCAGTGGATACAGTCTCAGTTTCCGGAAAGTCCTTGTAACGTGGGTATAGTGTCGTACCTCCTGGCATCTCTGACTGATTGCGTTGTCCCCGGATAGATTTACAGATGCTCCGACCACGTGGTCGTACTCACCCGTTATGACTCATGTTTTCCTCCATTTCAGCCATAGACGGCATTTCGGCACATATTTCGGACTGGTTAATCCGCATAGACTAGATGCAGCACCATCCAATACTATATACATCATGGACGGATACACTCACGCGCACTACTTGCTGTACTATTCGGTTCGCGAGCTCGCACGAACTGATCTGTAGCAAACTCACCATCGACTTCCTCGGATCGTCGTTTCTGAATCAGTCCCCATCGCTGCAGATGTCAGATGTCAGATGTCTACGACGCATGTTGATCATGTCCATTCGTCCTCAACATGAGTAAGTACGAGAGTCTATGAGCATTGCGTATACCTATGCACGTAACCCGAATAACCCGAACTATAACCACAACAACCCACGGCCCTGCCAGACAGCTGTGGGTAACAAGATTACAGTGTACACGTACGCAAATGATTGTCCATGAGTGCTGCAGCACGATAGCCCGCTCAGCGCGACTGTCCTCTATACGCTCCCCGACCAGCGAAGCTTTGCCCGCCTTCCTCTCGCGGCGGCGATGGTGTCAAGCGCGGCGACTGGTAGCCGAGCCCAGGTGGCGTCGCGCTGGGATATTGGTATTGACTCGGTGGGTATTGGTTGGGATACTGGGGATAGGGCCGGTGCACCGGCGCCTCTCTGTATCCATCGTTGAGATTTCGGGTGCTGTCATAGGCGGACGGCAGCACAGGGAGTGGTGGTGTAGTCTGCGCCTCGGTCATCGGGTGGCCGTAAGATGGCGCCAAGCTGGCTGCGCTCCCGTTCATGTTAGGGTCGAAGTACCCTTGTGGCTGCTATACGGGCACTCGTTTAGGGACAGTTACTTACGCCTGGCATGATACAAAAAACTTACGGGCGCATTGAGCAATGGCTGACGGTCAAGTTCGAATCTTGTCAACTCGATCTCTGTCTGCGGACCCTGTGCGAGGTAGCGATCGTAGCCTGCGAGCTTTTGCGGCGCAGGCGATTCGGCGCGACCAGGACTTGACCAAATCTGCGACTGGGACTTCGAGGGATTGTATACAGGTTCGTTCGCAAGCAGATTTACCGATGACATGGAGCGAGCATCCCAATCGAGCTCGCCACGATCACGCTGCCACAGAGCCGGGTCCTCCTCGAGATAACGCTACGTATGACTAGATTAGCAGGATCTTCGGTGTCACCACGATCTAAACTCACCTCGTCGATACCAGCAATCTTGATACCTCCAGCAACAACCTGGGCATCGATCTTCTGGCCACCAATATCGTCCAAGTTTGTCTGCACGTTGTTGATTTTGCCTGAATATACTTGTGCAAGCAAGTGTGTCATGTTGGCGTGTACCATGGGCGTAAACAACGTCTCGTGCAGCGCCGGGTGCCCGAAGCGCTTCTCGAGCTTGTTGCTAGTGCTGTCAGAGTGATGGATATGTGCCATCCGGAGCTCTTCATCCGTGGGGATGTAGTATTGGAACGCAGGCTTGAAAACGCGGTTCAGGTATCCCTTAAAGACCAAGACAAAGAAAATGGGAGGGATCGTCGTGAGCCAGTAGAGGGACCTGAAACCGTATTGGAGACCAATGGCTACATAGGGTATCATCAACAGGTATAATCTCTAGCAAATATCTTCACGCACTGAGGACCATGATAGCCTGCATGAGCATCAGGGAGATCAGCAGCCGATTTATGATGACATTCCAGATACGCTATTAGAGAAGTCAGAGGGCATTCGATAGGCGAGGGATCTACGCCACCTACACCGCCGGTCTCCACCCTCGAAACGTACACAAACATGAGTTGGTACTTGTACACCCAAGAGCTAATCCAGAACACAATAGCAGCAGCGACAGCTACAAGAGGGGCCAGTGGAGCAAAGAACAGACCGACGGTGCCCATGAAAAGCTGGAACCTGCTGTTAGGTTAGAACAAGGCTACATGCGGATTGAACTCACCATATTAGAGCTAAGATACACCCGTCAATCAGGTTGAGACTGGGATAATAAAGTCAAAAACTCACTAGTAGATAGCGTATTCAAACTCTGGTGGCTGCGTCCATTCTCTATGTTGACGAGGTGTGCGTCCAAATACACTGTGACCACAAGATCAACACGTGAGTATGCACACAACTGACGTGACATACTGTGTCTTGATGGAAACGATCACGAGCTTCAGTATTTGCGCAAGGTCGAACAAGACAAGGAAACCACGCAAGCTGCGCCGCTACATTCAGCCCAATCATAGCGATATAGACCACATCCACACTCACGGGAAGTATGTCAGCCAGTAGGACGATTGATCGATGTAGGTGCTGTTGATCTCGTTGGGTAATGTGTCGATATTGCTAAGGATCGTATGGATGTTCTGGTGCTGTCCGATCTGTTGCACGATCTCTTTCACCGAGTCTACAAAAAATTAAAAATACCTATTGGCTCCTGGTCGGTGCAAAAGATAATCTGGAGATACTTACTGAACAAGACTCCAATCAGCGTGAAGATGATCAGCTGTGAGATCACAAGGAACGCAAAGTACCGCGCAACAACCGCACGATCAAGGCGCGAATGTGTCGTGGCTCCCTGGTACTTAGACAACTTCCGCATGAAAATCGGGAGCGCATAGCCAAAGAGGGCAGAGACACTCGGGGGCAAGACACCGGAAAGGAACGTGAAGGTGCCGGGAGAAGCGTCTGACCAGCGTTGCAGGAACGGAACATACGTCGTCAGCTGTCAGCGTGTCAGGGGAGTCTTCTGAACACCAAATGAAGGAATTCCGACGTACAGAGGCGAGGTTCGCGAGAAAGGAGATGATGAGGAGTGGCACGGTGTTGAAGAAACAGACAATACAGAGATAGACCCAGCCCATCGTCTTGTTGCGCGTGATCTCAGCCTTTGATTTGCTGAGGTTGTTCCAGATCTGAACGGCGACCGTTTGATTAGGGCTAGGATAGAGAACATGCGAGGAGTACTCACGATGTCCTTAGGGTTCGGCGCAAGTGTGATGTAAGTGCCCTTTGGCCGCTTGTTCCGGAGCATGTTGGCCACAATGTGCGCGTACGCGACCGCTGCCATGGATGCGAACCCGTACTTCTCCGGCTTCCGCGTGTCGATCTGCGAACGGTACTCCTCGATCGCCCTCTCGCATCTCTGGAGCTTCGCGCTGCAACGTCATTGGTATTCTGCCACCGACATTAATAAGTGCGACAAGTGCGACGTACGTGTAAAAGTCTATGGCATCCTTCTTCTCACCCCCGAAGCACAGGAAGCCGCCGATTTTGATCGTTGGCCGCTTCTTCCCGATCTTTCCGCCCTTCAGATACCTCACCAGCACCTCCTCGAGTTCTTTGACAGCCGTGTTGTAGTACTCGATGAGCTCGGGGAGCCTGCCGACTTTCCGGCCAATGTGGACTGAGGTGGTGGGGTATGGCATCTGCAAGGACTCGAATATAGCCCGAAGACCTTCGTCCGACTGCAGCTTCTTCGGAACTTCCGTGACCATCAGGGTGCGCGCGTAGAACGATTGCGTGTACTCAGGCGACCGGAACCACGCCCGCCGCAGCCGGATGACCTGCTGCCAGTTCCACCAGGTGAAGGCCATTACCGCCGCAGAGATGCCGTACGCGACAACGACATGGATGAACACCAGGTCGCTGCCCTTGAGGTCGCGAATCGTGAGCATCGAGAGCGCGTCGCGGCTGCTGGCGGGGACATGCCGGAGGTTGAAGGTGACGTTCACGGGGATGAGCACGGCGCAGGTGAGCAGGGCGATGCATGTAAACAGCCAGCGACACATGCGGAGAAAGCGGAGGAAGAGCGCCGCGTCGAGCCCGATTTTGTCGACTAGCTCGGGTTCTTTAGTGTGCAGGAGCGGAGATACCCATCCGAGCAAGGAGTCGGAGGTCCTCGGCGGTTCCTTGTTACCCTCATGATACTTGACTTTGGGTTCGTAGACAACCTAGAGTCCGTGATTTATGAATGTTATTCGGCTCATGCAAGCGCAGGCCACACACCTTGTTCCTAGGACGTAGGATATTGAAGACCAGTATGGTGGCAGCCTGCGAAGCATGAGCTCTCTTCCAACTGTCCAACTGCTCCTTCCGCTTCCACTCACCGAGACAACTGTCATCAGCAATACCTGAGAGCCCACAGCAGCGGGCGCCAGCGTCCGTAGCTGAGTATCCTGATTGATCAGGTCGCTCAATGAGCTTGAGTTTGACATTTGTTGTGTCGACTGTCAGTATGGGTTCAAAAGAGCGTGGTCGGATCCGTTGTGGAATGGTAGTAGTAGTGGTCGAAGACCGGACAGAAAATGAACACAAGCCGGCCTCGTTTGTCCTTGTACTCTCGCCCGGCGTCGTGGAGCGCGCTGCCACCAGAACTACCACGCGTTTTGAGAACAATTGAAGCTGAGCAAACAAGCGTAAGACTTTGCTAAGCTATCTCAGCGAATTATCACGTATTTCAAACTCAGGAAGCCCTGCCCGAGCATTACTTTAATATCTCATCACAATGTCCAAAGTCCGACATAATTATGCTTGAGAACAATAGAGAGTTGCTCCGAATCCTGCGCGCCGGATATAAGTAACGGATCTTTCTCACATTCTGCTTCTTCAGCAAGGTGAAGCGAATAGTTATCCGGAGGAAGGTCGCAAGGATAAGCCATCGTACATATAGTTCACTTGCACGCCACATTAAGCACTTAGCAACCTTTCAAACTGCCACGCTTAAAGCGGTTGGATACCACGTGGAATGCCACGATAAGTCTGGCCTCGAGGAATTAATCATGAATTTGGTTGCTACAGTAGGCATGCAATGAAATTAGAAACCGCGAAGCCCCAGCTACCACCCGTCCATGTGCTGCGTCTTCTCCATCCTGTATAGAAAAGTGACCAAGTTGCTGAGCGGACCCGGAGTTTCATCATAAATAAGTATAGCGGGGACCCGAGCTCGGGCTGTAGAAGCGCTCGAGCCGATAGTGTTTCGACCACTACTTGCTGTTGACATTCCTTTCTTTATGCTGCCAGACTATCCGGCTGCCTCGAGAATTGTTTAGTACTTGTATATCACTCTAGATGGTGCGCTGGTTGTTAAGATGCATAAGCCTGCAATTCACGATGCAATCTGTGCGCTAGGATGATTCCCACTTCGCTTCTGGTGATATTTCCCAGCCATTACTCCTATCATCCTCTTCTCGCCGGAGAATACCTCATGGCGGCATCCTCACCCCACATCCAGATGGAGACAACTACACCTACGCATACGGACCAGGTGGAATACGAGGACTCCTGCGCAACTACTACGCATTAGGCTGCGCCGTCTTCGCCTCCATAGGCGGATTGACCTTCGGATATGACCAAGGCGTCATCGCCAACGTCCTAGTAATGAAGGATTTCATGCAGCGGTGGCCTATCGGTCCTTGGGAGAAGGGGATGATGAGTACGTATTCGAGAACATCTCCAGCTACGTCAAGACAGTGCGCTGAACGGCGAGGCGTGATTTCTAGCCGCGGTGCTTGAACTAGGCTCGCTCTTCGGTGCACTCTCCGCAGGCGTACTCGCAGACCGCCATTCACGGCGCTTCACGATCGCTCTCGCATGCGGTATGCACCCTTTCCCTGTCCGAATTGAGATCCTGATCGCGAGAGGAGCAGTACTTAGCCGTCTTCTGCGTCGGATCAACACTGCAGTGTGCCGCCACAAGCCTCGCCCAGCTCACATGGGGCCGTGCGATCGGTGGGATCGGCGTCGGCGCGTTAAGGTCAGAGCTTCGCTAACTTGTTGAACGTTGTGGGTCCGACGTTTAGCTGCATAGCATGCTTTCCCCGCTGTATATGGCCGAGATCAGCCCGCCTGAGGTACGCGGGTCCCTTATGGCGCTCGAGCAGTTTTCCATCGTCCTCGGTGCGGTGCTGGGGTTCTGGGTGGGGTTCTTCACCCGCAATAGTACGTCCTACATACGAGTCGTAGGGTTATCGTGCAAGGATGTTCATCCGCATGTCTACAGTCGATGGTGCATTCTCGTGGCGAATACCTCTTGGCCTCCAGCTCGTACCCGGTCTTCTTCTCGCCTTCGGATGTCTCCTGCTCCCCCCTTCTCCTCGGCTGCTAGTAAAACACGGACAGACCGAGCAGGCTCTACGCTCTCTAGCGAAGCTGCGCTTGCGCAGTCCGGAGGAAAGCGCCACCGACCCCCTGCTACAGGTAATCTCGATTGTCTGTTCAGATTACACTATGCTCATTATTACAAGATTGAGATCCTAGAAATGCAAGCCGAGGCACTCCTTGTTGCCCAAACAGCGGGCAGCGCAACTAAGACGACGACGATCCGCACAGAGCTCCGTGCATGGGCGCAGCTGTTCAGCGCGAAGTACATTAATCGCACAAGCATCGGCATCTTGATGATGTTCTTCCAGCGTTAGTGTTCTCAGTCTTCCTTCCAACCGTTCTCTAACTCGGGTGTGCAGAATGGAGCGGGATCAACGCGCTGCTGTACTACGGCCCGACGCTCATGCACGAGATCGGCCTTCAGGGCGACGCAGTGACGCTTATGGTGTCGGGCGGCATCGGCATCGTCCAGTTTGTCGCCGTCCTGCCTGCGATCGTTTGCATCGACCGAGTGGGTACGTGTGACGTATTTCTCCATGGGTCAAACGGACATGGCTGAATATGTCACAGGGCGCAGGCCGCTTTTGCGGGGTAAATTATTGGGTAAAGTTCTCTCCGCGTAAGCTGATATGCTTCCAGGTGGCAGTGCGGTCATGGCACTCGCGCACTTCCTGATTGCGATTCTCGTAAGCCGGTGTCCCCCTTATCCTCTATGCCCCTCTCACTCACAGGTCCAATGCAGGTCCGCCAGGGTGAGACAGACTGGTCATCGCATTCAATGGCCGCATGGACATCTGTCGGGTGAGCAATAGCCCAATCGAGGTAGATTAGCGAGCTAGGGGAGCTGATTGGTCATGTCCAGATGTGTGTATATATTCACCGCAGCGTACGGTGTTAGTTATGGACCCATCGGATGGGTCCTGCCGAGCGAAGTATTTCCACTCTCTGTACGCAGTAAAGGCGTGTCTCTTTCGACCGCGTCGAACTGGTTCAACAACTGTACGTCATTCTCGAATTGCCGGAGTCCATACTGACGTCCTGGTACAAGTCCTTATTGGGCTAGTCACTCCGGTGTTGATGGAGACGTCTGCACCGTGAGTGCCTATTTTTTTTACATTCTTCAGCTATCTGACACTACATAGCGGGACGTTTCTGGTCTTCGCAACCGCGTGCTTCCTCGGGTACCTGTGGTCGACGTATTACGTTCCCGAAACCGCAAACGTCTCCCTGGAGGAGATGGATGTTGTCTTTGGGTCCTCGGCAGGTCGTGAGGATTTGGCAATGAAACACCAGGTGGGCGCGTGCTTCTTCATATTTCCAGTAATTTCGAGAAGTAGCTTACGTGAAATCCTTGCAGATCGAGCAAGAGCTGGGCCTGCATGACTTGATTCACCGGTGGACTGGCGATGACACTAGCTGATCTTGCACAGTTCGACCCGGATGTCGTTGTGTGCTATTTTCGCCTATCCTGTTTTGGGAGAGGCTGTTATCTCACTTGTACTCCTCCTGTCAACGATGTCACAGCGAGCACTGTTCCATTTATTGGAGATCCGGCCATGTCAGAGTCTCTGGGCTCTTGGAACTGCCTGACCATCGTTCCTATCGTAGTATTCATATTTTCTCGCTCCCCCTCTTCTTACGGTAGTAATGAATGATAATCTCAGTAGCGCTGCGGAGCGCTTGGCTCCCTGGCTTTCCTGACCTCACTGGCGGCGCCCATGACTGCCAGGATTTCGGGACACGCGCGCCAAGGAGATCGGAGGTTGCCAGTCAACCTTCTGCCTGAAATCCGGGTAGTGTGTGTCCTCCCGCACAACTTGGGTGATCAGAGCCAAGAAGGTGTCATAGAGCGGTCCCCCTGCCTCGTTGCCTGGGTAAGAGAAGCATATAGGTAGTGCGCAGCACTGCGCATGTCAGATACAGAGTCCGGGATGGCTCCGCTCCTCCCTCGCCCGCGGCCCAGCATGCGAAAGCGCTTGCACAGCTGAGAAGGAATGTCCGGGCACGTCGCGATGTGCACGACGACGTCCATGATGAGTCTTCGCGAGTCGCCGCCTGGCTCGAGGCATTCATGTACCTGGCGCTTGGGTCCAGGCACATCACCAGCGAGCGCTCGCACCGCTGCGTGCTGGGCGACGTGGGCGATGTTGGGGATGGCCCTGGGGATGATATTGGGGCTAGTGTCGCACGGAATGGTGACAAGAAACGCGAATATTGACTGGATGATGAGGGTGATGAGTTCGGCAAGAACGGTGGGAATGGTCGGAGGCAAAGGAGAAAGCCGTCCAGGGCGGGCGGCCTCTGAATGATGTGCCTGGCTGACCGCCAGTTGCAAGTTACCCACATACCCTTTGCTTGATATCTCTTCTCTCTTTTTCCTCCCTTCGTCGTTGTTTCCAATGGCAAAACGCCCTGGAACGTCTGCGTCGCGGCCGTATACCTCGGGAAGGCCGTCGACGTCCGCTGGAGACTCGGGTTACTACGACCGCAATGCGCAATTCACGTACTCGCAGGACTATTCGCAAGAGTACTCGATAGACGAGGAGGACGAGGAGTCGGAGGCCGAAGATGTCTTTGCGTTTGGGCCGCCGTCGACGGCAGAGCAGCAACGGCAGCTCGAGCGGGAACAAGAACAACGACGCCAGCATCAGCTCGCCGACCTCATGCTACCGTACACACCCCCCGGCCGACCGTCAGAGTTTGCCTTCCCCCTCGCGTCCCCCGCCCTCGCATCGCCGGCTCTCGCATCACCGGCTCTCGCATCACCAGTGACAATACCAGCGCCGACGTTCGACCCGCGCGCCCACGACCGAGGTGGCCCCACTGCGGGACCGTCGACGATATACCCCCGGCACCCATACCCGCTCAGCCCGGCAGAGTCGCCGCCATCAACGGATTCCCAGTCTCAGGATGATAATCCATACCGGTTGCGACGACTCCCCCCGACTGCCAGCAGCGCACTCGCGGGCAGCCCCCCTATGACCGCTGCCACCGGGCTCTCGGGAGTGAGTTCGGCGATCAGCTCGCGCGAGGTGCACGTCTCGCTCGCCGCGGTCGCAGAGAAGATGGACGAGGAGGCGGGCGGTACAAAGGGCAAGGCCCGTAGGGCACTTACTCCCGAGTCCTCGAGCTTCCCCAGCGTGCTCGACGACATGGACAGTAGAGACGGGTCGATCAAGTGAGTGTGGTCCCCCTGCTAATGTCTGCTTGTATTCACGTCCATTAGAATGGAATACGATCTGGATGACCTCGCAGAGGAGGACAGCCCGTATCCAGAAGTGCGCGCGTCGGTATCCAACATCGACGACCCCGAGATGCCGACGCTCACTCTGCGGATGTGGGTAACTGGGCTCGTGTTGACGATAATCGCTGGGTACGTCCCTCTCTTCCATCCTCGTCCTCTTGCTCCCTCTCCTGACCTCCCATAGTGCCGCGAACACTTTCTTCAATTTCCGTCAACCCGCGCCGTCGATCATGTCTACACTCCTGCTGCTCGCGTCGCACCCGATCGGCAAGCTGTTCGCGTACTGGCTGCCCATCACGACGTATCGCCTCCCGCGTGTGCTCGGCGGCGGCGAGTTCTCGCTCAACCCCGGGCCGTGGAACATCAAGGAACACACACTGGTCGTCATGATGGCCAATGTCGCGATCGGCACGCCGTACTCCATTAACATCATCGTCGTTGCAGAGACCAACTACGGAATTCGGCTTGGATTTTGGTTCAACGCCGTGCTGGTCCTCGCGACGCAGCTCACTGGATTTGGGCTCGCGGGCCTTTGCAGACGCTTCCTCGTCTGGCCAGCCAGCATGGTCTGGCCTGCGGATTTAGTGATCTGCACGATGTTGAACACATTGCACGCAGAAGAGGACGATGATCGCGGGGGGATCAGCCGCTTTAAATTCTTCACCTGGGTTGCCAGCGGGGCGTTCTTATTTTTCTTCCTGCCAGGTTCGTTTTATTTTCCTTCTTTCGGTATCTCCCTCTTAATTTGGCAACCTACGCGCAGGATACCTCTTCACCGCGCTATCGGTGTTTTCTTGGGTATGCTGGATCGCCCCGGACAACATTCCGGTGAATCAGATTTTCGGTGTCGTGTCCGGCCTCGGTTTCAGCGTCTTGACTTTCGACTGGACGGAGATCAGCTGGTTGGGAAGCCCCCTCGTGTTCCCCTGGTGGGCCGAGGTGCACGTTTTCGCCGGCTTCGTATTGATCTGGTGGATCCTCGCACCTGCGCTCTACTACAGCAACGTAAGTCTCGGCATCCTAATGCTCACTCGTGATGTGACATGCTTGCCTGGCCCTGGCCGTTCCCCTTGCTTCTTGGCCCTTACTGATGCTTCATATTCAGGTGTGGAACCTGGCGTTCTTCCCCATGCTTGCCAACAACCCATATGATAAATATGGGAACCAGTACAACATCAGCCTCGTGCTCCGTCCTGACGGGACGTTCGACCCGGAGGCCTACGACAACTACTCGCCATTATATCTACCGGCGTCATACGCGATAACCTACCTCGTCGCGTTTGCGCTGGCATCGTGTCTTCTCGTGCACACCGTGCTGTATTACAGCCAGGCGGTTATCAACGGATTCAAGCGTATCAATGTTGAGAAGGACGACATTCATGCGAAGCTTATGCGTGCATACCCGGAAGTTCCAGACTGGTGGTATGCTGCTTCATTCTGCTTCTTTTTCTGCTTGGCGATCGTGGCTGTGGAGGTATGCATTGTATTCTACTGGTCGAAATTCACAGTCGCCGAAACTTTCGCCAGGTCTGGCACACGGGAATTCCTGTTTGGTGCTTGCTACTTGCAGTAGCTCTACCGGTTCTCTATATCCTTCCATCCGGATATATTCTTGCAATGACATCCCAAGTGGTATGTACCTGGTCTGAACCACCCTTCTCGTACCTGCATGCTAAGGCACCGATCTTAGGTCACATTGAATTTGCCGGCTCAGATTATCCCTGGAATGCTTCTACCCGGAAACGCATTTGCAAACATGGTTATTTATGCTCACTGGTATTGAAATTTCACAAGTGTGCTGACAGCGTTTGCAGGTTTTCAAATCTTATTCAATTCAAACACTGTCTGAGGCGCAGTCCTTTATTCAGGATCTGAAACTAGGGCACTACATCAAGGTGCCTCCACGTGCAACTTTCATGGGTACGTAGATTCGGAGATGACGGAGATGGAATGTTCATCAAGATTTGCAGTGCAACTTGTTTCCACCCTCTTCGTCGGCTTCGTCCAAGTCGGCGTGAAAGAGTGGATGTTCGCAAATATTAAAAATATCTGTACGGCCCATCAACCCGACTTTCTGACGTGTCCGCACAACCAAGTGCTGTACACCGCATCTGCCGTCTGGTGCGCTGTTCCCCACGTTTTGTGCTTCGTCCGCTCACACAGGTCCGCATCGGTGTGGTAGGGGTCTCATCGGACCTACGCGTCAGTTCGGCGTTGGATCGATCTATCACCCGCAGCTGTACGCGCTCATCGTGGGCGCTGTCTTGCCCATTCCCTTTTGGCTATACCATCGGAAACACCCAAGCTCCTGGGCGAATCTCATTAATACCCCCATCCTGCTCAATGGCGTTGCGTATATCCCGCCGGCTGTAGGCATCAATTATTCCTCGTGGTTCCTGGTGGGCTTCATCTTCCAGTTCATCATCCGGCGCAAGAACTTCGCGTGGTGGAGCAAGTTCAACTATGTGACAAGCGCTGCATTGGACAGCGGTTAGTGTGCATTCACTTGTTGATGACTCGACGATTAATCTCTAACGACCTTGTTCCCACCCCAGGCACATCTTTATCGGTGCTTTTCATTTTCTTCGCACTCGAGTTCCCAAGAAAGGGAACGATTACTGTGAATTGGTGGGGCAACAGTGTCTGGCAGCGCAGTACGTCCAGTCAACTGCACGATATTTGATCATCACTGATAGGGTTTCTGTCCTGTTCAGCGGCGGATTTCATGTCGCCAGCATTACTCAAAGCACCATCGGCTGGTCTTAGATAGCACCCCACATCCCCTTTCCTTTACTTCCTCCTTGGACTATCGTTTCTTTCGTCTCGGTCTTTGTGTATCATGTGGAAACCGCAGAAGAATCAAGGTTGCAGCCCGATCTTTCGTTTACATCCATCTAGTTGTGTACAAGGTGTGCAGATATAGTTGTTTTGGCCTTCTGCGCAGGAGCTCTTTAAGCCTGGTTCTTCATAGAGTAGCATAGTTTCACGACATACTTCAGTCTACCATCCTGCCGCGTCCCCTCCTTTGTACTTAATACCGCGGTGGCGACCCACAATATGGGTCGTCCCATTTAACGACTATGCAATGAATGTATACATTACCGATCCTTTGAAGAAGCTCCCTCTGCATGGTCGATGTTAGCCTTATCCTTCACCCGCTTTAGCGCAATCTTCACGCTCTTGATGGCATTTTCTCGAGCGGTCACCAACCGCTTGCCTTTGACAAGGTCTAGTGACTGCTGAAGAGAAGCGTAGTCTGGTGGCTTCCTCGACATGGCTACGGATATCTCGTGTCCGGCATTATCGCTACTGTCGGGTGCGGTTGCGGGAGTGAGCTCGGCCAGCTCAGAGCGGAGAGTCGCAAGGATGTCGTCCAAAGACCTCAGCGTGGAGACACAAGTCTCGACCTCCTCTTGCAGAAGGAATGCATGGCATACTTCGCGTGTGCACGTCTCAATATGCGTAAACCGCGCAGGACCCAACATGATACCGCCATACCTGTCCCCGTCATTGAATTATGGTCAGATTCAGAGACATAAGGGAGAGCGAACATCAGAATCACCAGCGACTGACGACGACCACAGCATCTAGGACACCCTCTGCCTGCATTACGCGGAGCACACGCCCGCCGGCGTACCGCTCACCGCCGTCGTCGCTGCCAAAGCGCAGCTCGAAGTCGTCGGGACCACCAAGTCCACTCTTTCCCGGCTTCACGACCATACATCTCCAGGCAGCGATCTCGTATGCAGGTTTGGACGCATGGACACGATTCATGTGCTCGACTGCCTTCCGAGCGTCCTCCGGAGTCGCTGCTTCGAAAATGTTGGCAATAAAGATAGAGCTGCGGTCTCGAATCTCCTGGGAAGTAGCTTTCGGTCTGAGAGTGCCACTATCGGCGGTATGGGCATGTGAGCTCTTCGCCATAAGAATGGAGCACACGGGAAATGAGCGTGCATAGGAGATGATGGCAAGAAATGAAGACTTCCGCTTCAGTTACATTCCTGGCATGGACCAGTTCGAGTGCGCTATGTTCTGAGGATATCCAAACGTCCGGATATAATGATGTAAATCTACAGTCTGCGTATTCGTACGTAAGTCGGTAAATGTGATAGACACAGGAGGTGAATGCTACTGCTAAAATCAAGAGCAAAACGAGAGACGGAGAATGACTACAGCTACTTGAAGATCCAGATGCACGAGATATGAGGCAGGGTACTGGAGACAAAACGAGGGCAAAACAACAGCAAGGTCATCGCAAGGAGGAAATGATGCTTATATACGGACCATCCCGCACCAGCGTCGATGCGGATGCAGATGCCTTCCCACTAAACGCCGTATCGCTCCGCTAACTTCTGCTGGATTGCGGGAGGGAACGTCGCAATCTGTGCGGCCCATCCAGCCGGATCGTGTTGCTTGAATCCGCTTAATAGCTGCTGGAACATGTTGTTCAGCTCCGGCGACGGCTGGCTCCAGCGAACGATGGCATTGCAGAACCAAAGCAAGCTCTGTACGAGTCGATCGGTTAGTAACATGTTAACACCAGCGGATGACACGATAACGAACCTTCGCGATCCCGGCAGGGTTGCTCTGTACCAGCGTGCATAAACCACGGAATGCCGAGTCCTTCTCTTCGTTATCCCGTATCTCATACAGCGCTTGGCACCATGCCTGCACAAACTCAGGCAAAAGAGGCGCGACCATCACCGGATGCATCAAACCAATCCGTCCTATTGATACTGCGGCATTCTCATGCAGACTGCGCGGCGCCTTGGGGTGCAAGAGGATTGGCACAAGCCGCGAGATAAGTGGCTGGACCCATTGCTGGAACTCGGGATCATCTAGAGACATGTTCAGCTAATCTGCATGATAACCTTAGACCCTCGACTAACCTCGTCCGTAACGAAGGGCGACCTCGCCCACCGACCATGCCGCATTGTTGCACGCACTGATAAACTCGACCTTCGGCTCGGGGTCCAGTTGCGCAATCAGCTCTTGCATGACTGATGGCATGTGTGGCCGCAAAAGGGGGAAGCAATTCATTGCCATATCACCAACGAGGGCGTATGCCGACTGTCTCACGGGCGCCTGTGGGTGCTTGAGGCAAATAGTCAGAAGTTGCAGCAGGTTTGGCTGGCTTCGTGAGATTGAGGGCTCGAGCGCCATGCCCAGGCCTTGTGTGAGACCTGACAGCAGGTCAAGCGCGACCACCAGGAAGGACCGGTCCGGCTCATCCATCTCAGGGTTTTGTTGGTACGCCTGGTACTGCAAAAGTGACGTGTGGACGAGGATTGCACAGCGCTCAAAAATGGGTGCGGCATGAGGCAAGAAAGCGGGGCCCATAGCGATCGTGACGGAAGCGAGGCACTGAACGATGGAAAGTCAAAAAAAGCAACTGTCATGTACCACCGAGTAAACTAACCTCAAGCAATGGTATCAAGTCTTCGTCGTCATCCTTGAGCTTAGACCAACGTTTGGTGAGTGGCGGCATGAGGATATCAACATAGGGAGGGTTTTGCAGGGCGCTACCAACAGCATCTGCAAGTGTACCAACCGCATCGTACAAGATCAGCATGTTCTTATGCTGGTACTTGTCAAATGCGAACACCAAATTGCGTAGGACAGGCTCCAGGTATGGTGCAAGGTCGGGACCTGCGTCTTCCTCAAATGTCGCGAATGCACTACATCCTGCTTCCTGCACACGCTTGTTGTTGTCTAGAACCATGCGAAGCAGCTAAAATTCACATGAGCAAAAACCGCGAGTACATATTATTTGTCACATACTCCTTCAAGAGTGGGTACGAAGAACCTTGTCCTGTGCTCTTCTGAAATGATATTGGTGCACCAGCTGGCGTAGCGACCTAACGTCCAACAAGTGATAGATCGAACCAGCGGCTGTGGGCGTGAATAAGTCAAGATGTCTGAATTCGACATACAATCATCCGCACCTTGGGATCATTCAATGTGTTGATGAGATATGGAATCAGGGTCGGAAGATGAGGCTCGACAGCATCGATGCACCCTAGGCAGAACATCAGACCACGGGATCCACACGAGAAACGACAGTAGCGTACCTTCAGCCATAGCACCCAAAGCCAGAATACCACTCTCCCTCTGCAACCAGTCGTCGCTCCACAGCTTCGTCTTAAGGGGCTCAAGGAGCACATTCAGCAGCTCCTGGCCGAAGCGCACCGCCAGCACGTCGAGTGCCGCCGCTGCGCATTTCCGCAGGTTCCACTCGGTGGACATCTCGTCGGTAAAGTCGTCGTCTTCCTCTTCTTCCTCTTCTTCGAACCCTTCGTCATCCTCGCTTCCTTCTGCCAGCTCCTCGCCATACGCGCCAACGCGCTTCGCAGGGGTCGGCGTCTCTGCGCCGTTCGCCTCGCGGTCGAGTCCGTGGGTCTTCCCCCCGTAGTGGCGGGGCTTGATGTCCTCCTGCCTGTCGGGCACGCTCGCATCTTCGGCATCTCCTTCGAGCCAGAGTAGATCGTCCTCCCCGTACACCATACAATCCAACAACACCGGCGCCACCTTGCCAAGTAGGGGACGTAGGTACAGCGACAGATCCGGGTCTTCCGCGAAAGTCAGCCAGAACTCGCAGGCCTCCAGCGCCACGTTTTCGTTCTTGTCTTTTGTCGAATACAGCATGTACTCCGCCACATTTGCCATCTCGGGCATGAGCTTCTCCGGCCTCGAGGCAAGTAGTAACACGAGCGCTTGGCATACATGGCGTCGCACCGCGGGGTCGTCATCCGATGCGCGCTTGAAGAGACACGCAATGAAGGAGTCGATATGCACGAACAGCGTCTGGCAATTGATCGGCACGAAGTACGACAAACATGCAATAGCGTGCGAGCGCATTTTGGCGGAGGGATGCTCTGATAGCATGAGGAACTTCGGGATCATGTATTCCAGTGGCCACGTTCCGTTGATCTCGACGTCGAGCTTGCGTGGGTAGTCTTCGCACGCTCGTTCAAGCACGTTGAAAGCAGCCTAAGCCACACGGCACCATGAGATGATGTCACAATCGAGCGAAAAAAAGAAAGGCTGTATGCCACCATCCCCAATGGCAGGCTCGATACATGTCAGCAGGCCTCAGGCTCGACTTAAGCCTGCCAATTGCCGCAGTAAGTTCTGCAAATGAGGCGCTATGCGTTCATAAACATCGATATATGCGCCCATCTGCGTGACATTAAGCAAATACCAATTGCTCTATGGCACATCAGGTAGTCATGGGGTTTGGTTCTTTGCTCCCAGAAGCACATGCAACGAGCTCTTGGCCGGCGTGAATGCTTTACTGAGATCACTGGCGGGTCGCGCATACCCTTGTACGACGCCACGTCGCATTCGTATTGAGTCTGGTAGCGAACGCATCCCGAGTCTTGTCGAAAATAATGGCTCACCTCCTGCACGTCCCCATCTGTGGAATCCAAATTGTGCACCAACTGCTGCAAGCATTCTGGCCAGTTCCGTGGCTCAAGGATGCCGAGGAATTGGACGATGTCTTGCCCCGCTGCATTTCGAATCATAGACGAGGTGTCGTTGAAAGCATGGAGGACTGAGGTCTTCACAAACGTAGTGACCTCCGGGGCCGCACGCAGAATGAGACGGGCGTTGTTCTTTAGTAGATACCCTGCAATGGTCCGGATGCGATCTTCTTCCTGTGACATGGACGCGAGGATATATGACAGGTAGGCAATGTAGTCGGGCACGCGCGTGTATTGGTTCAATTTCTGTGGATGAAAGGGATATGAAAGCTCGAACAACCCGAGTAATACTTCGCCTTACATGAGTGATAGCTCGCTGCACCGCCAAGTTTTGCGAGTCGGTGGAATCCCGTATTGTCTGCAGGATTTCCTGCAGCGCTGCAGGCTGCGGGCTCCAAGAGGTCATGTTGGTTCAAGAAGACGCGTTTGGTACGAGGAGGACGGCGAGGAACGCGTCAAGTGAGGATCAAGTTTAATGATTGAGGGTTCCCGCTGAACCCTGGGGTTGTTTGCTCCGAGCAAATACCGCCAATTATGTAAGGAAATTCAAGCTTAATCCGGGCCACATAAGGCGCTTACCCGCCACAAACGTCTCACCACAATCAAGTTCAATCAGATCTTACGAAATGGCTGCAAGTGTTTCTCCATGCAGACACTGGAGTCTATTCACAGTCTCGCAAACGATTCATGTATGACTTGCGCTGGCAAGGGGAATGTATCTAGTAGGTGCCTGCAGGGGACAGCTTGAATCGTGATGAGCCCGGGGATTCGCGAAGATGATCCCGAATGGAACGGCATATACGGCAAGCATACGGTCCCAGATTCGCTGCCGGCACAGTATCTTCGCTCGTACAACCGGAATCACCCGCGAGGCGGATATGAACATGGCAAACTGTGGCAAGCCGTGCAGATAGGTGAGTTGGGTCCGATGGAGAGGTCCTAGAACACGAGATGTAAGGCTTCTATCATGATGGCCCAAAATAATGGGCCGGCGACGCATGTCTACAGAAAGATACACCTCTTCTAGAAGACGGATGTCACCCGAAGGGTTAGTTGGTTATGAAAGATGTGAAGTCTGCATTACCCAATGCACCTCCGCACATCTCTCGAGCTCTGTCCTACTGCCGTATACAGGATAGTCGTTTGCTTATCATGCATCAGGAGTCTCGGCGGTCGTGGGTGTTGCAGTGCCCGACTGGGGCGCCGACACTGCGGCCGGCCCGGGGGAAGGTATGGCACTCAGGGGGTCGCGGAGATAACTTCGGAAGAAATTGCGCCAGCTGGCCTTTGACGGAACGAAATGTCCTGCGGGGAAGACCTAGATCGTCAAAACGCCAAAGCCACATGGACCAAGTCAATACATTGCGCACGCACCGCCGTCGTGCCATTCCACGCGCTTGTTACTGGACACGTCTAGCAGCGTCTTTGAGCGCTCTTCGACGACAATGACATCAGTCCGGCCCAGTACATGTAGAGTTGGCGTTGAGAATGACGGAAGGAAAATGGAGTCACACAAGGGGCTGCGAGGTCGAAAGCCGGCAACAGCTACGCAAAATTGGCTGGAGATCCAGGAAGATCGTCCGACCATTTCAGTCACTCAGGGAACATCGAGTGAACGGGAAGGAGGCGCACAAGGGAGGATGCGGCGCCTTCCCGTCTACTAGGAAGAGAGGGAAGACTTCGGGCCTTTCAAGCTGCGAAAGGCGGGGCGCTAGTTGTGAATACAATACTGGCATCAGAAATTTGTCATGAAACATACCAATGCAGCAAGAAGAGCAGCCATAGAGGCCCCTTGGCTACGTAAGTTCGGGACGTGTCACAGCCTGTCAGCGCATTTGCACAGATGCTGTTCAGCACAGCGATACGGACCTGAACCCGAATACACCCTGAACTGTGTCAATTATGAGTCTATTTTGGACAAGGATCAACTCACATCATAATGGTCTCCCTTAAGAATATCTCGTAGGTAGGTTAGCGAATCCTCAAGGCCAATCGTCTGCGTCTTCGCTGCGTCTGTCTTCCACCAAGCGCGCGGGGTAAGTGCGGGGTCAGATTCTGTAGCCGCCTCAGCAGCGCCGAGATCATCTAGAGCGGTGTTCGTCGTGGCAAACGTGGCTGCAATGTCGACTGGAGACAGGATGTGTGGGGCATCTACGAAGACTGCATTGAATTAGACACCAGTTCACATCGTCGCGAAGGTGGGCCGAACCGCCACGGGTACATCCGACATAGCTCTGTCAGTCCATTTAATAGGAGACTGGGCATGCAGGACAATTATCTCTCCCAATGAGTGGAAGGCCTCATCCGGAGGATACTACTGGGACGACGGTCGAGGGAATGGCCCGGACTGGAAACGGCGGACGTACCAAAATTGATGTCTTTGCCACAAGCTTTGCGAACGGCACCTATCTAGGCATATGATTCGTCATAGCGCGATCTTAGGATACGACCTTCACGCACTTTCTTGCTGAAGATGGCTGCGCTCTGAGCATACCTACGGCATAGGCGTCAGACCAAGTAAAGTGAACTCCAAGGTCGATGAACTTGCCCATGCAGCATCAACACCTTTCGTGTAGTGCTAGTCGCCATCAGAGTCAACGAGGCTTTAAGGATTCTCTATGTCGAGCGGAGATAAGTAATTGTGGCCCTGGAGACATTCGGTCCGAAAACTTGTCTCACAAAACTCTCATTCTTGGCGCTTCGCGGAAACATAATCTGATAAGATAGCGTGCTGATCTCCCGGCTGGACCTAGTTTTAGCAAATAGCTGTAAGACACCTGGTTTCGTCGCTCATACACCAGTTGGACAATTTCTGTTTTCCAGCAGATCCTCTGCCGCTGGAAGCAGATTGACCTTGTATTTAACATGAATCTTGACAATCACGAGGTATCAGAGCTCAAGCTTGTGCAAGATGCACTGGCGCATATCCGCAAGGAGTCTCTGGACCTATTCAATCGCGTGCATTCGATAGAAGAAGATGTAGCATTTGTCCGTCAAGTCTGCGCTGCATATCCCGATTTGCCTGTTATACGTACGTGACAGCTTTTCGTTTCGATGCTGGCGCCTAAAACGGTTCCGCAAACGCGGACGTGACGCAGCGAACTTGCGATGTGGCGCCTGGTATGTTGACCCTGCGCTCGTAAGTTGACGATTACTTCAGCCATTCACCCTTGCTGATTATCTCCAGGCAAGTCAACATGCAGCCTATTTCAAGTCTACAGACGGCCATTTCGGCAATTGGAGCTTCAATCTGAGGCGGCCTAATTTGCATTTACTACCTGTGGTCATAGGAAGCGGGGGGTGGGCGAGGACCTCTCTATAACACTTCCTATTTGGCAACTCATAACGTTACAAGTTTCATCTTAATAGACTCGACAAGAGCAGGCAAGCGCATTCCAGATGCTTTGTCAAAAACTGTCCCGGTCTGGTGCGCAGTGGTGAACCGTGCCGTTCAAATCAAGTACCACCGTGATGCTTCTTGGAACTTGGAGCTTTACTGCCCCCCGGGTGTCGTGAGTCAACAAGAGAAGTCCCAAATCGAGGCGAAGCTCGATGGGTGGGCTGAGTCGCTCGCTGTATGTGACATTTGACCAAATTCGTTGTTGAGACTTGTGGACTGACCGCATGATCTTAGTCTTCATCGTATGAGTTGCCTGAATTAACGAAGCCCCTAAGGCCGTTGTGGATCACGCCTTTAACGTCCGGATTCCCCAACCTCACGCCCTCTTCCGAGCGGCATTTCTACCCTGTTGTCTGTATATCTGCATCGAAACAGATCCAGGAGGGCGTCGAACGGCGATCAAATGGTTTCTGCTATGTTCAGGGTTCTGGCGACGATCATGAATTATGGGGCATGGTCGGTCTAAGCATGATCATCAACCAGTCAAAGGCATCCGCTGACATCCAATTTGCTAGGGCTTGTCGCCGCAATTATTCTGGCAGCACCGGGAATCTATACTGGAATCTGATCGCTCTACGTTGGAATCACTGGTTGCCTCCATCGTATCACAGTCCACTCAGAGCAGTCGCAAGGAGGATTGGGACATGATACCTACACCGGTTTCGCGAGTCGGTGGTCTGTTGAGAATTGGCACCTTATCCCAACTACCGATGGCACTTCCTCCGCGTGTTCCAGACAGTACCGTAGATGCCGCTTATGTCCTGATCTTGCCGACTGCCTCAGAGGATCACAGCCACACGGTTCAAGGCACGAGGGATCAGCAGAATAACGTCCTCAAACTGAGCATGCCAGAAGGGAAGAAGGGGCAATCCATCTTTCTTCAAACCGTCCTCCCTCAGTCGATTCCTTTCATTGCGTCTCGATTATCAGAAGGCCGCCAGATATGCATCTGCTGCAATGACGGCAAAGATGCCAGCGTTGGGCTGGCGCTGACTGCAATTCAGATGTTTTTTGACGACGAGGGTCAGTTGGTCCATCCGTTGCGGGATCTCCGTATGTTTCTAAGCGTAATGTATTCGTCCACCGAATCTTGCACTTATTATTGATGCAGGATCATCCGCAACCAAACAATCCATTGCTACAAGACTGCAGTGGATTATCGCGAGCAGGCCGGAAGCAAATCCCTCCAGGGCGACGCTGAAGAGGGTGAATGAGTTCCTCCTGTCACCGCCGACCTTCTGGTCGCATCCGCGCCCTTCTTGACGGATACACCTCTCAGGTGGCCCATTGAGGCTCAAGTGCGCCTCGCCGGTGCAACCTCCAGTTCATTCGTGCTGTATACGAGTAAACGGAACGCACGTTCGACTCCAGGGTTATAAGTCGAGGGGATCACTACGTAAACCCCCGGTTGTAGTGTGATCTGCGGCGTGACGACGCCGCACACTGCATCGGAGTATGGCCCAGATGTAGCAGCGTGGAGTCCAAGAGAGGTTGCCTGGGTCGGGCGGAATAGGGTGACATTGAGCGGAGTGGCGGGTGACGAGTCGGCGAGCTGAAGACGCATCCTGATGCAACTCGGTTTGTGGGTCAAGAGGGTAGCAAATAGAACATATGGCTCACATAACCTGTGTCTGTGACGTAACTATCAGCTCATACGACGGATTCATTCTGTAGTTCCTGAATCCGGGGGCCCCTGCTGCTGTCTCCGCAAGCCTGAAGGAATACTGGTGAAACCAAGAAGATCATCAATCGTCGAGCACCTACCATTGCCCACGCGCAACCTTGCAAAACATCCCGGCTCCCTCGGCTGGAATGCGCGTCAACTCAAAAGGGTACGAGCAACCCGCCTGTAAGGAGAACTCCCCAACGTGGCGAGGCTCAAACGCAGACACAATCAATGTATAATCGCCGGCTAGGATCAGTGCTCTTCAATTCTGTGAGAAGTCACGACGTGGAACTTCAGGCGTACCAGGCAAATGATGGGTAATCTCAGCATGTCCGTAACTATAAGGACCTGAGGTCGCAATAATGCTGCTGTGATCCGGGCTACATCGAGTTCAGTCAAATTGGCAATGCAGGGTTGAGCGGCACTTACTCAGCGACCCGCTCCCCCTGTGACCAGATCAGAAGGAGGTTGATGGGCATAGATCGGTCACTCTGAGCGATGAGAGACAAAAAAGCTTTGTTGCCGCGACTACCTTGGATCTGGTGTTGCTGGTTCGGGCGTATGCGCAGGTGGTATTGAGGATTGACGAGGAACGTCGAGAACGTCTGGTTGCCTCCTGCATTCCTCCTTGAGATGCTGTCGTCAATCTGGATGATAATCAGTTGGGTCCATCACTAGATAAAGCTACGGAATCCACCTGTTGTGAGTATTTCGTCGACGTGCTTTCTTGTACCCATGATAAAGGGATGTGAGAGTAGATGGTGACGGTGAACCCTACTTCATCATATGCACCATCGTACGACGTGATGACAGACAGTGTTGACTGGCCTGTCTCTGGACGTAACTTCACCTTGGCCTATATATAAATCAGCAGAGATATTTGCCTGCGTAGAGATCTCTTACAAGGACATGTATATCGTTCGTATATTCCCCCTAAAAACTCATCCGTCAGAGTCGTGCTACGGCTAACTATGGATACACCTACATTAAGAATCACCGATCGCCTAGCATAATCTGCTTGGTCAAACTCGTCCTCCGAGCGTACAAGCAATGAAATGAACTCGGTCGTGTTCCGGATATCCCGTACGTGACGCGTCAGAAGGATCCAGACTTCAGAACTTTCAGCACTGGCTGGTAGACTATCCACTCGTAATCTCAGAGGGAATCGACATGCTAACGCGAAGGAATGGTCAAGATAACAGTTGGGTTTTATTTAACCAAGATGTAGTCATACATCGAGCGTGTCCCGATCGAGTGTCGTCGGGCTTCCAGCATCTGGTTGAATTTAATCAACGAAGGACTTGGGAAGGAGAGACTGACTCACCCATGAAATTGAAGATGGTGGGGGAAATTCTTCGGATCCCAACTCAGATAGATGGTGTCAAAGGTACTGCACGTCTCATCCCAGGAAAGTTGGAATCTTCCTGCGGTGGTGACCATTTAGCGCTGAGGCGACCGAGCGCTGATTATATGCAACTCACTATCCACACCAGAAACTTTGGTATGCCTCTCGGTGTGTCCGTCAGCGGAACCTCCGTAGCTGTGCAGCTGTGACCAAGTGTCCAGAATATCTATTTGACGTTCGCCGTCCATATCTCGGAGATCTGCAATGCTGTTTGAGCGCTAAGGTCTAGTAGTACCTCGTGTCTGAAAGCTCACCAAGAACAGCGTAGCAATGTGCGGGAAGTAATGAGATGTGAGGCTCTCGGATAGTCATATGTTTCTCTCCGGTGCCCACAGTCAAAACACATTTGCCTGTTGATAGACAGTTAATGCATCTCGCGGTCCAAAAATCTTGCCGCTGACCGTCAGAGAAGCCTTGTAGGACTCGTTCCCACGTCTTTTCCCGCTGGAAGTCCGGCCTGCAGCTGTCAGCGAACATACCCCTAGTCGATATGGGGCAGCTAGAGCACCTTTTTAAGTCGATATGTTCCGGAATCCATCCGGAGAGCACGCTGAAGTGTGATCAGAACAGTGCGAGCCGTCAAAGCACGCAACATACTGTAAGTCAGTACCTGAGTTCCTGTGAAAGAGGTAAATTGTGGGCACCCTCACGAGGAGGCAACATGCGACCTACGATCCAGGAAAGTCGTAGCCGCCCATCAGTTTCATGTAAGCCTTTTCTATCAGCGAAGGCCAGAGTTGCTTCTTGAAACCGGTTGATACACACATCAAAGTGCCATCATCGAAAGTAGGTAACCGGTCATCGATTGCTGGGAACCATCGTGTCATAATGCGAGATTTTACAAGTTCAATGAACTCACTGATCTAATATGGAGCTATGAGGAAAAGTTGCTGTTTCATTCTATCAACGCTGACTCACTCGGCGATATGTCCCGTTAAACAGTGCACGTAGAGAATATGTGCCTGATTTTGACCGATCCGGCAGGTCTTGTGACTGCGGATACAGAGCTGAGAGTCCAAGCTTCTTGGGCATCATTACCGGATCCACGAAAGTAAATGCAAGAAACATGTCATGCCTTTGACTGGAACCGTCTGTGATGCTCTATACAAACCGCGATGGATCCACACAGCGAGCAGTCGGCAACGACTTGCTGGACGATTTCTTGCGGCAAGAGCGGAAGAGTGGAAGAATACACTGGATACTCGCTGCCTGGCAGGCGACGCCAGACAGCGCCCTTCTGCTTCTGTTCCGTTGAGAGGTCCGGGTGACTGTCTTACAAGATCAGAGCCATAATAAGGAAGCTGTAAGAAGAAAGCATACGAAGTGTCGTCACTTCCTCCGCTTTGAGTATCGTCCCAGATATCAAACGCAGTGGTATGTACCGAAGACGATTTACGCAATATGTATAGCTGTTCCTCTAACGTGTATGTTTTCAGCGCCGACTAGATGACCAGATGTCGACATCAACCTACGTTCTGAGAAGTGATTCTTGAAAGCAGGAGCCACATCCCGCTTCACGGCTTTGATCTTCTCGGCACGTCCTAGAGCTTTGCTTGCCTGTGTCTGTGCAGTGTTACGCGTTTTAACGTCTGAGATAATACGCCCCAGATGAAGAAAATCCTCTGCGCAGTTGACATATAGTTGGAATGCGCGATCAAAGTCTTTCTCCAGCTCAGCTCTTGCGGCTTTGTTATATTTCACCTAATATTATACCCGTATTAAGCTCGGGCATCCCTTGTCGTGTACCAGATATACATGCTTGCCTCCGCTTCTGCAAACCTCTTCTGCCATTCAGACGACATGGCAACAGATGATGGAGGAAGCGGCAGTAAAGCGGAGTTAGGGTACGTGTGGTGGATAAGCGCCCGTATCCTATGGCGATATCTCCCCTTTGAGACTCACAGATCTACCCCAAGTTGACCTGGAGTCGTCAATAGTGCGAATGTCATCATTTCAACGCTGATATTCATCAGAGCTCACAGACATGTAGTCTATTATGTTTTCATATTATAGTCGACACCGCCTACCGGCCTCTCACGCCTCTGCGCGAAACACAAGTATTTCTCTCGTGAATCCCAGTAAATCGCCAAAAACGATTGGGAGTGAGACAGCAGGATTGTCTGCAACATCAGTTATTTGCAGTAAAGATCAATCGAACATCTGATCGCGTACAAACACAAGGTGTACAACCTGACAAGCACGTACGGACGACTGACAAGCATGAATGATGACAACAGCTGTTACAGTGTTCAAATTTGGGTTCTCAGTCGAGCATCTATGGCTGGCTCGTCACTGGGCAGCTGCGAGTGATCATCTTCGGTCAGCGTATAGCTGACGACCGATACACGTTGGGAGTCCCTCCACGACCACAGCTCTCTGGGATGTAAGCCAAACTCAAGACGCATGTCGAAACACCTGTCATCTGCTCTGACTGCTTTTCGCGTACCTCGGGAACCACTCAGCCTCTTCCCACGACATCAGACTTCCCCAGCATCGCATGTCGTTCCGCTTGATTTAAACAGGGAGATAACGAGGGCGACGACTAACTACTAACGACATCACAATATCGGCGATGACGACGTCAGTGCGGGATTGAACGCATTCCTGAATCGCGAAGAGTCAGACTGACCGTTACTGCATGCCTCTTCAGCTTCCTATGAGGCAGATTTTGTTCTTGCAGTTGCGAAAGATTCGTGTTGATCAATCCATCACTCCAGACTGCTATTGATGCTGAACGTCCCTCAAATCATCACAGTCCCAGGGGCCAATGAGTCACAGAGGCTCCAATAACAGGACGCTCTGATACAGATTTGCAGATGTTCCACTACGTGATCAGCGACTTCACTTATAGTCATCACTAACGCTTATCTTATAACTCATTTGGATTTGAGTCAGCTCCTCAGTCGTTCTCCCCCATTTCCTGCTCAACCTTCGTCAGATCGTATATCCGTCTTCAAAAAAACCGGAGCATGCCATTCCCTTCGTGAATAATCAAGCAACCGAACATGCGGATTGCTTAATAAAGATTAAAGTCATGTATTGATCACCATTGCAATACTCTCGAGATTTAGACCCCGAGGCAAGTATTTCCGTATGAAGATGAACCTAAGTGCTGCCCTAGCCGCTGAGAAGACTGGCACAAAATCAGTGAACGGCTGAAGTCAATGACACCCGGTGGCTGTATCGTATTGTACCGAACATCGGTTCCAGGTGGTGAGTGACGGTATCGCTTATCTATGTGTAGGCTCTCACACTTGTATGAGACGCCGCGGCGTAGATTTGGCATCGTCCATCGGTCCTACTGAGCATCGCCAACACGTGAGCTCATACTCATGTCGGAAGAAAGTCATAGCACACATACGTCAGTTTCCATGGCAACATCACCGGAAGTATTTTCCGCACTAGTTACGGCCTGCAAGAATAGCACAGATGAAGTTTGAGACGCGCTTTGCCCTGCATCCAAGCTCATTGCGTCCCGTTCTACGCGTAGCTGTTGGGTTCATTTGCTTTCAACCTGCCCATCCGGAATATAAATCACAGTCCCTACCGCAAGACTACTGCTCTTGGAGTGCGTCGTCTGCTGCTCCCATTGCTGCTGCGGTGGTGTCCCCGGGCCTGAAGCAAGTCGCCGTGCCACTCTCTTCGAGCCTGCTATCCGCCTGGGCTGGTCTTCCTCCTCTGACTCCGGTTCAAATTGGACTCCGTCGAAGTCCTCCCCTTCCAGGATACCCATTGCAGACATCATGATAATGTCGGCAAACTTGCGCGGGGGAAGCCTAATTGTGAGACGTTCGGACTGCTCAAAGGTCTCACATTGCGACTCTGAGTGCTGAGGGACGGATTGTGGGACGCCAGGGCTGCTGGAGGAGTGTTGCGTAGGAGTATATGGCTGATTGCCGAACATGTCGGGGAATGGGGCAACGGATAACAGAGAAGAGATGTGGGGACAAAGGAACAATGCGGGGCATTTATAGCCTCTGTGGTGCCACTCACGCGTCTGGTACAAGCGCCCTATAAGCGGCCGGGCCATTACCTGCGTTGTCCTGCGTTGTCCAAAAGAGTAGCAAAGCATAAGAATTCGAGCGGTTGTATTGGAGGAATCGAACGACGCACAACAGCAATGTAACCACACCTGCGGGAAGCTGCTACCTCTCCGTCTTCCGAGCAACCCAAAATTCCGCCTTGTAAATCCACCGCATCATCGCCATTCGGTCCCTTGTGTATTCGCACTCAACCGTCTTGCCTCTTTCCTCATCCACTCCAGGCTGGGCCTGGGACTCGAAATGGAAACCAGCCATCTCCGCGAGATTAAGCACCTCCTCCAGGCTGAGCTCAAGCGCGGCCTGGGCGCCGCCCGTCCAAAGCAACGGCCCGAGGTTGATCCACGCCCCGCCGGGGCGCAATAGCGCATATATGCGCTCGAGTGTCGCGATGGCATTTAGAGAGGTATCGAGGAAGAAGAGTGTGACTATGAAGTCGTACCCGGGCGAGTCACCAGATTGTGATGGTGGGGGCGACGGGAGGGTAAGGAAATCACCGGGAAGGAGATGCAGACTGTCAGAGCAGCGTGGGACGACGTCGGGGAAGGGCACGGTGCGGAAGAGAGAAGCGTTTGTGCGCTGATGCGAGAACCAGCTGGAGTACGGCTGAATAACGTGCTGATAGGGCGTATGCGTGGTCAGCTCGGACAGCAGGAAGCGGAAGGCAAGGTTCATGAACGAGGAAAGCTCGTTGGCGGTGGTGTCGAATCCTACATCAGGGTCAGCTTTCCACTTGACTACCATCGAACTTGCACGCACCAAGCTCTGAGATCTCCCAAGCGAGCCTGCCCAAACCGCAACCAGGCACAAGAACTCGCGTAGTCTCTCGTTCTGTAGAATGTACGCATTTGAGCACCTCGAGAATGGGCCCAAAGATCACCTCACGCTCCTCCTTCCCCTCGTCACTCCAGTCCCGCACAAAGTGCTTGAGCGACTCGCGCACTCTGCTAAGGTCTCCGGAGTCTGTCTGGGGGGCCATATGCCTCACGTCCCGTAGTTCTATCTTTAAAACATCCCGAGCGAGCTCCGCGATCGCTTGAGTGACGGTCTCGTTCGTTCGAATGCTTTCCTCTAATTGTCGGAGCTTTTTCGTGTAGCCAAGGTCGTATCCTATGCGCTTGTGTGCACGCCCCAGTCGACTATATGCGCTACGCATACGCAACACTTCATGCTCTGACAGCCGGGCATAGTGCTCGTATGCCGTGACTGCCCTCTCAACTGAAAAGGGACCTGGAGTGGTGTTCGGGCCATATAGAATGTCCCGAAAAAGTTTCCTCCAGTCTTCAAGGGTGTAGTCATAAACGAAATAAAAGCCTAAGACCAGGAGAGTGATGGGTAGAAGTAAAGCCAGGAATTTGTCGGAGGCGAGGAGGTGCTGGAGTTCCGAATTGGACATCACGTTTACAGCCGTGTTCTCTGGATGACTTCGTGGTCAGACGTGAACGCTACGATGCATACATCTCGACGTCAACCACGGAGATGCGGTCGTCCGTTCTGGGTGTCGTGGCAGTGGGCGAACAACATCAAACGACGGTCAAATGTCAAGCTGAAGACGTGATGCATATGTACCGCGTCAAGCAATGTAGACCAAGAATGTGTGGGCTTCACTGAGACTAAACTGCAGCTCGGAAGAGTAGGAACTGCGCATAGTATTCATGCACTTCCCCCTCAAACATCGAGAGTGGCCAGAAAATGCCCCTGGATCGCTGCTGTGGCGATCATGCCTACAAAGCTACACTACATCGCACCCTCAGTTCCAGAACTTTTGCGCATACAGCCCCAGCACAGCATTAGCCAGGGTCGGTGTATAGCTGATGACACTGTCGTCGGTGTAATTGGTGGTAGAAACCGAGTTCAGGACCTCGAGCAGCTGGTCTTGGATAAAGTTGATGAAGACCAGGTCGACGGGCGTGTCATCGCTGACTGTAGGTGGGTTGGATCCAACGAAGTCTGGAGTGTCAAAGAAGGGCTAGGGGACGGCAAGTCAGATAATACCGGTCGCTCTACCACGCTGTAGACCTACCAGTGGGGAGTGAGCGACGTCGTCACCGACACCAGGGCACGACTGCAGCTCACGTCAATGTCACACCAGAACTTACAGAGGTAGCACTCACATCATGCGTCACGTATCCCAGGGTAAGGTTCGCTGCCGCCCTCTTCTCTGCTCCCCGCCTGTTCATTTCCTGGAGCCAGCGCCTGTAGCGCCTGCCCACCTCGCCGCGCGCATACTCCGCCATCTCGCGCTCGATGTACTCTAATGAGCGCTTCTCGTCCGCTCCCTGGTGGTTCAGCATCGGCAGGACCTGGTTCGCGACGCTGAAGGGGACGTCAGGGATGTATACGAAGGCGTCGGTGAACGGCAGCGTCGTGAGCTGGTCGTTCTTCGTGAACGGCCCGCTGTAGAGGTCGAAGCGTTCCTCGCCCGAATTGACAATCATGATATTGGGGACGTCGATGCGCGAGTTATTAATTGTCAAGGCGTACGGCATGGCCTTGCAGAAGTGAGGTAAGTAACTGCTTCCTTCAGTTCTAATATGACGGTTGTATTTGCCCTACCTCAGCAACAAGTAACGTCAGGACGGAATTGTTGGATGGGTAGGGAGCACTGTGGAAGACCTAAGTTATGCTTCCGTTCATCCCCAAGGCGGAGCCTTACGCATCGAGGAAGTAATCTTGCGGGGCAACACCATACTGGAAGCCAAGATCGAAGTCCTTAGCAAGCTGTTGCATTCCTGCTGTTATGAGCCTCCCTTCAAGTGTATCGAAGGTGAAGTTACTGGTTGTGGCATGGTACTGAACGAGCTTTCTATCAACATGTACTCATAATCCTGGTGATCGGGCACACCTCATATGTAACGCGGTTTTGGTCCAGGTACCGACGCGTGAAGGAGATGTTCTCGTGTTGAGGAACATCATCCAAGTTGGCACCTGGGTTTACTCTCAGTGTCGTAACGAGGAAGGAAATGGGCTGCACTCACTCATCCAGCCTGATGGAAAGGAATTTGAGTAGGTCATAAAACCATTAGTTACAGAGGGACACACCAATAGTCTCCATATACCGACCACTCTCAAGAGCCATGGTACGACCGTCGTATTGCACTGTTGTCACAAGGATGAGACGAGAGAGACAGAACATGAAGTACGGGGGGGCGACATTACCGCAGTCACGGATGTGAGTATGTCCTGTCCGTGAGTCAGCATATGCGCTCGGTACACAGGTGAAACGAGCACGCACCTCCAAATATCAACATAGGAGTCGTCGGATGCACGGCGCGGATAGCGCTGAACACGACCGGCCCTAGGAATAATCAGCCATTGAATATTCTTAAAATCAGTGAGGACCCTCACAGTTGTCGTTGGACACGGGCATATGCCTGAGAAGCCGATCAGCACCCAGACTGTCCAACAAGGTCACATATGATCGCATACTCACCCAATCAACAGGAAGAAGTCAGGTTCATCCTTGATGGCCTCCGCAAACTGGCGCCACCATCGTTAGAGCGTGGACGTGCCAAGGCGAGAGAGAAGCGCACCCATTCCTCCTTAACCATGTCAGCCACCGTTTGTACGGTGGTGTTGACATCATTCCCGGTGAAGTCGTAGAGGATTCCGAGCGACGTTACAGAGCGTCCTCTGGCGCACATAGTCAGCATCCAGGTAAAATGAGGATATAGAAGCCGCATTGGCATGCTCACTTCCGTGTCTTGAACTTTACGAAGCGATCTGAGGAAATGTCAATAGTTAGCATCATTGGAATGTCAGTGTCTGACTCTTGTGCTCACTCCCAACCGGTACACTCTCAGGTTTACCGTGCTCGTTGAATACGGTAATGTTCACATTAGAGGACAGGTAGCGCCCGTTGAGCTTCGGCGCGAAATTCGTGTACATATCGAACGTGTTCGCATATATGTAGAGCTCATGGCTAGGTGTCACAGTCAGAAGAGGACAGCACGGTAGCCCAACGTAAGTGAGACGCGTACTTGCCAATGGCCATCAAATCGTACGGCAGGTCCAGGAGGAACTTGTTACTCTGTCACATGGAGGTCCATGAGCACTGGAAAAATGGTCCGCGTTTGGACGTACGCACATCATGCGCATCCACTCCACCAGGAGGGAAGCCATCGGAGAGACCAGTACCTGAATGGCTCATTTGTCATTATTTATAGGATCCCCCAGCGAAATGTGACGATTACCATCGTGGACATCGCCGGAATCGACCAGTAGGAGGTCGACATCCTTCTCCTGTACGTCTCCGCGGTAAGCCCACTTCTGCTCGAATTTTGGAGAGCTTTTGACACATGTGGACGCACCAGTGCAATCAGCTTCATGTGCTCCACAAAAGAATAGAAGTCTCCGAGATCACCACTATAGCAACCGCCACATGGATACACTGATAATGTTGTGTAATTAGGATCAGGACGCACCTATAGTTAGGTTCTGGCCAGGACGTCTTCTGGTGACCAAGCAGCCATCCGTGCGTATCTGCACACAAGATTCAGGACCCATGTAGGAGTCTCTCAAAGCGTCTTGCTGACCCGTCGTTGCAATAACGTTACTAGAAGACAATTGTCAGCCATGACATGTTCCACGGCTCAGAATTAAACACATACACATCTCCCCATACTAGCGGCCTTGAAGGCAGCGGTAGCTGTGTCGGAGGAAAAGCGCGCCGATGCATCTCATGAGCGTGATCATGATCATCGCCGCATCCAAAGACGATAGACGCTGCCGCGAACAGCGTCGTCCATCCGGCAAGGCGCATCATCTAGTCGTCCAAGGGCCGTATGGGGATGCGGATCCTGCAGAGCGTCCAGCTCACCCATCACGCCGTCCCGCACCTTTATATTGCGCTGATGGGAAGCGACCCTCACGAAGTTGGCAGGCCTGATGGCAGAAACGTACAACCGCTGGATTTTCGCGCCCGCGAGCTTGGGCCGTGTTCGGCAGCACAGACCGCACGGGCGCCTCGCAAAGAGGCTTTGCACTTGTTTGTGTTCCTGCCAAATCAGGCCTCCAGCGGCTATCCACCTGCCAAATCGGGCCTCCCGCGGCTATCTGCCTACCAGATAAGCTTGCGGGGATCAGCTC